>JAOVVB010259990.1:0-34553 GCA_028570985.1 Heterobranchus longifilis
CCCTCCCATTGTAAGAACCAACAAGTCTGCCAGACAGAAAGAGGTCAGACTTCTTATCCCGGCTTCATAATGGTTTCTGAAGAGCAGAGCACTGTGCATTGCAATAATTACCAAGCCATCGGACAATAGACGCTGCATAATCAGTATGGAGATGTATGCTGTCTGCTTGTCTGTGCCTTTCCCCAAACAAACTAAACACTCACCGTATTCCTGCTTCCTTGGAGTATGTATTCATTTGTGGAGCTTTTCATTCTCTTTATGTCTTGTGTTACATTACAATTTACCACTCACTACTCAACCATGTTTCTCGTTTCCTCTTTCTTTTGCTCCTCTACTTTTCTTTTTTTTTTTTGCTTCTCTACTTTCTTTCTCTGCCTCACTGCTACACACTTCTCTCAATGTCTTCATCCCAAACCTCTCCATCGTCCGTGAAACTGCCTCACTGGCCGACAAAAACACAGACTTACTTTAATTCACAGCAGGGTCAAGAGTTTGTCTGTGTTAGTGTGTGTGGTGGAACATGTGTATGTGCAGGGTTGAGAGTTTGTGTGAGTGATTTTGTGAATGTGCAAAGTTAGTCAGACGTGGTCCAGGGTCGAGAGCAGTAAGTCACCTCCTATTGGCCCCGAGACAGCGGCACCTACACACTTCAGCCTCTTCAACCTCAGTGTTGCCCTTAAATTCCCCCTTCAAAGTTAGTTTGCATACATATTCTGCATCTGCTTGTTCCAATGCTACACTGAAGATATATCACACTTACATTTAGTGAATTATTCAAAACCAAAAGGCCACGTTTCCTTCGTATGCAACCATTCTGCATAATGATTAATGTTCATTGGCAGGGTTGAGGGTGGCGTTAATAAATTTGAAAGAAAATCAAAGGTTTTAAGGTCAGGGTACCTTCAATGCTGGCAATTCTATTATCTTATTTTTAAAAAAAGATTTTTTTTACATTCATATTGAAATAAGGCCAAAAGCTTTAGTTGCTTTAACTTAATCGTACTTTAGATTTCAGCACATGAATGTCTTCAGAATATATAAAAATATAAATGAACAGTGAGAAAAATGTAAGTAACTGAAACAATATTGTACTTGAAGTTAATTGCTGAGACGTGAGGATGCGGGGACATCTCTGAAAATTAGTCAGACGGGGACAAACACGATGAGACAAACCACAAGTTTCAACAAACGGCACCTGTCGCATGGCATTACAGAAAACTGGAAGACTATTTTAATGTTTTTAGTAAAGGTATTAAATCATGGCTTAAACAGAAACAACACTGTTCTCACACCTGATACACATACAGGCACTTCTGTATTTTATGTATGAATTTCATGGGTGTTATGGATGTCTATGATGTTTGTGGATTATTTTTTGTATATGTATTTCTGTGAATTGTGTATGCATTGTTGTGGTTGTATTTGAGGATGCACTTTCTTCAATCGTAACTTTTCTTTTTAACAGAAGCCTCCTGTGGACAGGTGTTGCAAATTAGCGTTTCGCTACAAACACTTAAAACAGAGCATCTACTTCTTGTTCACAAATGTAAGTTACAATTCTAATGCTACTGTGATGGTCATATCAAATAAACTAAACTAAAATAAACTAGCCAAATCTAATTTGGGAGAAAAAATGAAGGTGATTCGCGAAATTACGACCCAAACTGTTCTAGATATCTGTGAGTTTATAGACAGAGTACCTGGTTCACCTTTGACCTACAACACACACACACACACACACACACACACACACTGTTCTCCTGTGCAATGATGGATTTTTACAGACACTTTTCATTTTGGTTTAGATAATCTGGTTCTACTGTTTGTTTACAACCTGTCTGATCATCGTATTATTGATTACTTTGTTTTTGTATTGATGTAGTTTTGATCCCAGATCTCAGCAATTACGTTGATGAATACAACTTTATTATAAGTGACAGAAACTAGAAGGGCATTCGCAGAACGCAGACCTCCATCAAGGCCATGTCCTATCTTGCAAGGTTAACTAAAGTGAAAATATGTGTATCTGCTCCGTGCTTCGGATCCACTCCAAAATGTTGCCCACGCTACACCCATCCACCAGTAGTTTTTCTGTAATCCTGAAATCCTGAAAAACATGACCTCCATGGTGGAGGTAATTATGACCAAAACAAAAAAAAACCCAGAAATGATTCATTAATGCAAAGAGACACATGTTTCTATTACGGCTGCACCAGTACATCAGGTGGAGAAGTTAGTGGTATTAGCAACACTAGTCGTAATACTACTGGGAGTACCGGTACAGTACTTCCTTGTAATACATGTGTTATAGACACTGTACCGCCCCCTTACAGGCCAAGTTTGAAAAGGCCAGCATGCATAAACTGCAGGTGACCTACAACGACGCTATGTGGATTTTATTAAAAAACCTCGGTGGTGCAGTGACTTGTTCTGTAATGCAGGGGTCAACACTCTCCAGGATCTATTGAAGAACCTGATGTACATGTTTATTTGTCCACTGAATGACTCTCAGAATGCCATTATTATGCTACTGTCCAAGGCTGTCTTTTATTTTTTTTAAATGGCCATGCTTTTATGTTTATTTGAATGTTTGTATTGTAGCCTGTCTGTGCTGGATGTGTTCCTAATGGACCTCGAGTCTGTCAATAAAAGATGAACTGTAGTCCTGGTCCTTGCTCTCAAGGTTAAGCTGTCAGTCATGTTATTGCAAAAATAATGCTGTGATTATGTTTGTTCATATTGTATTTGTCCAATGTGAAACTGAAGTTATAGTTGGTGCTACAGTTGGGTTTTTTACTGTTTTATTGGGGTCAGTATTCAAGCGTCTGTCACGCTGTTTTTGTACAGTTGTTGCTAATGTAACTGATGTTAATTTTGGCTGTGAACCACTATTGTACACACACACACACACACACACACACACACACACATTTTCACATACGCATGCACAGGTTTGTCTTTCAGAAAAGTGTGATTTGGGCGTCGTCCAGCGCAGATGGCTCAGAGCAGAGAGGAAGAGACTGAGGGAGGGACACGCAGCCAGCATGAGATTACAGGTAGAGTGAATACAATATAATCAGGTCGATGCCAATATTTTAAGTTAAAATTAATTTCACAGAACAAGATCAATGTTTTAAAAGAGACACTGAATATTATGCAACCGCGTTAACTCTCTCCCTGTCAAAATGTGCATTTGTCCGAGCGACTACATTTAAAAAGTGAGAGAAATAAGTGAAATGTTAGCAGTCAGTCGGCTAAACTAAGTCTTAATTCACACACTCGTATTTTCCGCCACAATGCAGAGTCAAATATAACACCGTCTGTTGCGCTTTCAACATTTATATCTGACTGAATTACACTGTGTCCACAACATGACAAGTATTTATAGCAGAAGTTAAAAGTGGCATGTTGGCCCACATTCATGACGCTTAGATCTCCGGACGTCACGTGACTCGTTTTGTTGACACCGCCGTGCTGGCAGTAAAGCAAAAAATGAACGGAGCCAGCGTCGATTTGAAGCCGTCAGAGTTCACTGCGCACTTTAATGACAAGGACTTTGAACGTTATATATTGCAAAACTTGATAGATTAAATATTACCGACCCTTATAATGACCCCAGGGTGATTTTTAGTATTTTATTTGAGTATTACAGTGTTTTGATTCTGACTCCCGGTGCTCTATAGGAGCATGAAGAGCATGTACACAAAGAGCTTTTCTCTCTCAGAGCCACTGATATATATATTCAACCATCCAGAAAAGTATTCTAAAATACAAATAAAAATGACAGACCTTGTCCTGACAATCACCTGAAGCTCAACGTCGGCAAAACCAACGAGCTCGTGGTGGACGACCAGAGGAGCAGAGAACACAAAGTTGTAGCCATGACGGTAATGCCGGCCACAGAGGCATAAAAACTAAATTCCTGTGCAGCCGCAGGAGAGCAGACGAATCACACGAGGACCAACACACTGTAATCTGTTAGAGGCACAACTGAAGGACATGAGTCAAACCACCATGTCAGGCGGTAATGATATGTGGACACACGCTCATTAACATATCAATGCAGAAAGCCAGCAATTTAGCATTTGTTCTCATTATGAATTCTCTGAACAAAACGACAGCAAACTATCAATCCAGTGTGGCTAACGGAGGACGGCGTGACATATTGTTTTTAAAGTCGAGTTAAAATTTTAAATTCACTATTTGTGGCGTTTGTTTCGACTTGTGTAATTATTTGGTCAAAGTTTCCTCCAACTGCAGAGTGGAACACAAAGTTAACAATACGTTGGTCCTCCCAAATGTTGAAGTGTGTATCATGACATCACAACTGATGAGGCAAAAAACTCCAACCTCCAAATCATGCACAAACAAAACTGTGTGGCAACAACAATCGTCTAAAACAGTGATGCAGTTGTTTTTGTCACTGTGCTGCTGTAACACATAAGAAAAACACACGTTTTACTGGGTAAATTACTGCAGTACATATCACATTTATACTGACATATTACTCCAGTAGCTTTAACACCAGAGCGTCAGAGAAAATCCTCCTCATGGTCCCAAATACACAAACAGAGCTGCTGGATAAATCTGCCTTTTCCTTCCACGCTCTGCGAGGCAGACTCAACTTTTTCTTCTTGCTACGTTTAAACATATTTTAAAGTCAGGATTTACACAACTGACTCCTGTAACTAAGTTTTGTGTCTTTTAGGAAGTTTTGGTATGTTGTTGTGATGTTATCTGTCCCTGTTTGTATTTATATATGAAACTTTTTGTTTTACTGCCCCTATTGTATCTCAATGGGACCTTCCTGGATAAATAAAGGATAAATAAAAGTACAGGCCGAACACAAAGATTTAGCTTCATCAAAATAAATGTTCTAAATAATAATAATAATAATAATAATAATAATAATAATAATAATAATAATAATAATAATCACAACTTCACTGGGAGGCGAGAAATAATCTTTAAAAGAATCTTAACGATCATATTTAGTATTTTAAAACATGAGAGGTTGTCAAATGAGAGAAAAACAGAAATATGATTACAATGTAGAAAAATGGGATAAATATGAGGGAATGTTTTTAGTACTAAATTTAAAAAAATATATAATAAAATGTGAATAAATAAAAACAAAAACTTCTCAAATAACTCTATTTTTTCTTTAACTCTCTGGCTCACTCTTTTTTTTCTTCTTTTTTTTTTCTTTTTCTTTTTTTTTTGAATACACACATGGGATATAATTTTCCTTTCTCTTGTGGCAACAGAGAAGACATTAATAAAAGATGACCTCCGTCCAAACATGCGTTTCTTTCAAAGTGAAGAAGAGCAATTAAGGAATTTGTAAAGAAACATCATCAAAAAAATGTGGATTCAACTATTTAAAGTTAGACATCTTCCTTTAATTGAATCAGCAGCGAGGATTTAAAAAAAAAAGTTAATTAGTTTTTTTTTGTCCTGCTATTGGTGACTTTTTATTAGACTGCAACAATTTGCATAAAGGAACAGCTACAGTATGTCTGTTTAGGACCAAACCAAGGTCAGCACCTTTCTATTTATTTTTAAGGGATATTCACTGCTTACTATTGTGAATTTGAAATGAACTTGAAGTTTCCTTGAATACTGCCATTGGAACAAGCAGAACGTGTAGTAACAGTGTGTTTATGGGTGGCAGGGAGGGGGAAAAAAAGATGTTATAACACACCCCTAAGGACATACACACACACACAATCCCACTCTGACATACTGCCCATGCTTTAGTGGCAAGCCTTTTTTTTTTTTTTCCTTTTTCAATTTGCATATGAGGTCGTTAATTTTCTCAAAGCCGTGGACTTAATGAGTGGATGGCTGAGAAGCTGAACGGGATGCAAATAATAACATTTGATAATGCAGAGCCACAAAAGAGGGGGAGAGGCCTCCCATTCACCGAGACGGGACTTGAGGTAAATATGCACAGTAATTATATATCAGTGCACTTTAATTATGAGGCTACACGGAGAGAGAAAGAAAGATAGACAGAAACACATTGAATTAGACGCAACAGCATATAAATTAAACATTTGAAATAAAGACACAATGAGGGAGAGGGAGACGAATAGTGGGCTAAGAGAGGAATTACTGGGGAAAAAAACGTAAAGAACGACAACGATTAGACATGGACAGACACACACTTTTGCACACATGGTTACACACACACACACACACACACACACACACACACACACACAATCATTTCATGAGCATATGTGTGTGACATCAACTTGATAAAGTAATCCTCCAGTAAATGGCACTTATAAGAGATGAGAATCTTGAATAAAAGGCAAATCAATAAACTCAAGAAACAGTATTGTGTGTGTGTGTGTGTGTGTGTGTGTGTGTGTGTGTGTGTGTGTGTGTGAGACAGAGAGAGAGAGAGAGAGAGAGTGCTCCTTTGATTTATATACTCCATAGGAGTGTGTGATCCAGCAGGAGACCAAACACACACACACATTACATTTTGACTGAATAAAACAGGGCCACATGTGCATGCATATACACACATACGTCCATATTGATCTGCAAACATACAGCATATACTCGCCGTACACAACTTTATATTTGCAAAGAAGCTCAACACGATAATTCAACTATTCGTTATACGTGTTATCTCTGGACATGTGTAGCTTTACGTTGCCAAAATGCATTTTTTAACTTCCCGCAAGCACTTAACCCAGCTGAAATATACAAGATCGACATGTTTCTGACTGTCATTTGTTTTCAGTCTCTGCTGACTGATTTTCATACTGGCTTGAAATTAAATCAGGGAAAGCAGGAAAATCTAAATCTAAAAACCTGAAATTCTTCGGAAAGAAGGTTATTTGTAAACCACTCAAATACAGTTCTTCAAATCTTACGTTTTGTCTGTTTTTGAGACAAGACATGACTTATAAAATCTCGTAGTTTAAGCTCATGTTTTTATGTTTTACACATCGACAGTGACGCAGAAGAAACTGGTCCAATCAAGTGTAAGATGCACCACCAGTCTCATTTGTCGGATCGTCTCGGAGCCGATGCCAACTTTATTACAGATGAAGCCATCTCAGATTTCCCCTCGCAGCACGATCCCAGCTGACCTCCAGCCGCTGGGAGTCTCCCCCTCCTCCTCCTGTTTTCTGACAGGTCGCGTCTAGATTCCTCTGTAAACACACGCGTTCATTCCTCCGCAGGGTTTTACCAAGATATGATGCTTCCTTCACAAAAATAATAAAATAATAATTACCGTTAAATTTACATTAATTTAATTCCAGCCACTGACCAGGCAAGGTCGTGTCACGGAGGCATGGGAAATTCTCGGTGGCTTCATCTGTAAGTGGATCAGGTATCAACCATACATGAGCTATCGACATTATAATATCAGTTGCATTCATTGGTTTTTAGAGCCGCGACTATCTCTGCCCTCATGTTACCTTACAAAAAAAAACATCCCAATGAATTCCACGCAGTTAGGTACAGTTAGCACATTGTAATTAAATATATAATATGTCATATTTCCGCATTAAAATGTCTAAAAAAGACGAGAGCTATGTCATACATTTTGTTGAGTTGTGTACTTACATTATTCCAAATGTCTCCAACGTTCAAACCAGAGAAATCTGTCATTTTATTCAAGGTAACAGTCTTTGGTTGTCTGACAGAAGCCGTCATAAATTGACTTTTATATCAAGTTTTAAGGCATCTTTTTGTGATACACCTTTTAGATCTTGGTGATTTTTAACGATATATTTTAACCAGATGAAGGATTCTTGTCATCGGACGTCAGGAAAACACGTGTAACTGCTTTATTCTGTGTTTTTACTGGTTTTAATCACCAGGTGCGTTTGTTTTGGAGAGGAGGAGACCTGAACACTGAAGAAATCCTAATCGGGAGAAACTGACTGCAATGACAGCAACTCCCATAATCCCACGATACTTCACAAATTACACACCGTGCATTAAAGAAAACAGAGAGCGCTGGTATTGAATATGTACTCCGCCAAACCACACGATCATATAAGTTGTTTGTTCCTACTCTCTAATACGACACATATGAGCGTTTACTAAATTAGCGCCCCCTATCAGTGGGAGTAAATACATAAATGTCTGTGGTTTTAAACACGCTGTTAACGTTGGTGCGGTAGGTTTAGGTTTAGGCAACAAAACAACTTGGTAGAGTTAGAAAAAATGTGGTGGTTTGTGTTAAAATCTGTATATTTGATACGTTAAATCACTTCTGTACATCCACGGAACGTCACATGACGCGTACTTCCTCCTGCCTCCCGCCCCAAGCGTGTTTCTCGCTCTAAATACTGCGTTTCATTACTTCCGGCTTTCTGGCTCCATAATATCCAGCGCCGCCTAACAAAACGTCAATATAGGGCGTATTTTACTGCATGAATAAACGTCAACTGCTGTCGTTTTGCTCTGGAGGACAGTCTGCACAGGTGACTGCACATACGTTACATACATACATACATACATACATACATACATACATACACCTGCTGAGGTACATACACAGCAGCAAAGAATTTAAAACTAATACACACCTACATTCAAACCACACAATCACACACACAGAAAAGGCACACGCATGCACATTTTACCCTTGCTGTCCATACTGAAATAAGTCAGCGTTTGGCCGCCAGTCATCAGTCAGTCTGTCCACTTATCGTTTTCAAAAGAAAGAAGAGAAATTAAGAGGTGGACGATGTGTGTAAGTGTAGAGAAAACAAGAGCAAGAAAAAAGCACGAGAAAGACAGTTTGATATATAAAGACTATTTACACAGATGAATTCTGTGAAGAATAATTTTTGGATGGAGGCAGGGAGAGAGAGAGAGAGAGAGAGGGAGAGAGAGAGAGAGAGACAGGGAGAGAGAGAGAGAGGGAGAGCTCTTCAGAATGGGGATGAGGAGGATGAGGAGGATGAGGAGTGGGTATGGAGTGGACAGATGTGCTCTAATGTGTTTTGGCCAGATCTCTGCAAGGACAAAAACATGAGCACACACACACACACACACACACACACTGAGACACACACACACACACACACACACACACACACACACACACTCATAGTCAGTCAGCCAACATATCTATTATCTCCTTTATGTTACTCTCTGGTGGAAGAAAGAAAAGAGTGTCATGTCATTGCTTTTGCCATATTTTCTGTCACTTTATATTTCTTTTTCCATTTGTCCGTTTTATTTTTTCTTCACTCTCTCTGCACTAACTTGTCATGATCATGTATGCAAACCCACATAAGTTCACACATGTATATATACACACACACACACACACACACACACACACACACACTGTTTATATGGAAAGAAAGCTAATGTGTCATCCAACCGTCCGGTGCATCCTCTGCCGCTGATTTCAGCCAATCACACAATTAGAGAGCTGATGACCCATCTGTCCATATGATTGGCTGATGCATGTGTGTGTACGTGCACGTGCTTGTGTGTGTGCGTCTCAGTGTGAAACGGTCTGACGAGCCCCCAAACACATCTAGCCAGCGACAATTTTCTTTTGTTACCCGCAACCACCAACATTTTCAGAGAGACACGGAGCTAATGCGAGCCCGTGAACAACTTAATAGCACTTGAACCAGTTTGCCAACTTGGAGAAATAATTTCATTCAATTAGATAATTCTCCCCCTATCCCTCTCTCGCTCGTTCTCTTGTTCTCTGGAATGAGTCATTTGTGATATAATAGCCACATAATGGCTTGAAAGCGGGTTCTGCAGGAAAAAGACAGATGTAGGGCAAATAAAAAGCAACAAGGGAAGGTAGAAGAGTCAACACAGACGAGCTGTATACGCTAGGAAGCATTTCTATACACGCATATAGAAAACACACATACTGTACGCACACACACGCACACACACACACACAGTGCTCTATTTGCTGTCTATTAACAGTGTGTGGTGCTGAGCGATAGGAGCGGCGATAGCATCTTCTCCGATGGTATCTGTTATCGAAGTACACGCGTCCTTCAGGCGTCCATCGTGCTATCGCTCCTCTCATCTCTCCTCTATCTCTCTTGCCATCCTCCTCCCTCGCCTCCTCCCTCCTCACCTTGCCTCTCCTACGCTCCTCACTTCTTCTTCTTCTTCCTCATCGTCTATTTGTATTTCAATCATCTTCCCCTCTCTTTTCCCCGATTCTTCATTTATTTATTCTAATAGTTCCTTTCTTCTCTACTTTACTTTTGTCAGTACTTTTTATCAGTTTTATCTGCCATCAAGTTACTCACATAATTAACTCTAATTAGAGACGCAGCCGCTCGGCCTCCGCACCTTGTTGTGCAAACTAGGGATGCAAATTCAGCAACTGAGCAACTTGCATTGCTGAAATGCAAATTCAGCAATTTCTTTAATCGATAGTCGGCCTCCTTAACAATCGATTATCGATCAATTGATAATTAATAAAACAGGTTAGATGTTTTTTCCTTTCCATAGTCGGCTACATTAGGAGTTAAGAGCACAAGTAACAAGTAAACATCAAGTTACTTGAATGATAAACTAAATAACAAAATAATTACTTTTAAAAAGTGCGGCGCTCCCGTCTGCAGACCTGATCAATATGATGGAGTGATGAGTTGTTCACGCTAGCTAACGTTAGCCCAGCTGCTGAAAACAGCTGCTCAGTTACACCACATTTTTAATCATCAACATCCCCAGTGCAAACTAGTGTAACATGTTGTTGCATTCAAGGACGCTCAGACATTCAATACCTGAGAGTCAGCAGCCAAAGAGCATTTTTCTGGCTTTCAGGTTTGATTTACCAACAAGATTGAGTATCTCGGCTATAATCACGAGACCCGCTCGCTTGTGCGTTTGTGCAATTAAACATGTGGCAAACAACTAACCACGTATCCTACAATATTACTAAATATTTAATATTCAGCCGTCCCCGGCGCTGTAACAGTTGTCACTCATCTGGCGATAACAATGTGCTTTCCTACGATGTGACAAGAGTTGTTAAATGTTACTCATTTAGCAGCTGGCTAGTTAGTTAGCCGCTAGCTAGCTTGCTAGGGGGCTCAGCTCTCAGTCTAACACAGAGAGACAGCAACGTCTTCAAATTAAGTTTTATAGACACAATGTGCAAAAATAAATATTTGAATAGTTTGTCATTTCTGGACAGGTCTGACGCCCTATCATGTAGGAATGATCAGATGAAGATGAAAAAATGACGAGCCTTCTGTGTGCGGCGTCTTTAATCGTTTGTTTGCTGTCCTCTCTTCCGTTTCTTTTCTCGTGCACTGAAGCTGAACAGCCAATCAGAGTGAATCCTCTCACCGACGCTTCATATTCAACATAATGAAACGTACCGTCGGCTTGGTGTGTCTGTAGCTTTACACACACACACAATGAACTCAATTTCCAATCAATTTCTACATTTTTGTTCAAGTGGACTCCTCAGGTAAAAGGCTGAATTGTCCGATTGCTTCCGTCAAGGATTACTGCTAAGTACTCTGCTGAGAGGAGGAGAGGGGGTGGAAGACAACTTCTCTCTCTGCCTCTTGTGTCTCCCCGTCTTTCTCCTTTTCTTCATCACCTTTATCCCCCCCCCCACACACACACACACATCCACACAAACACACACACACACACACACACACAGCTCCTCCAGGAGGCAATCAAGCTCTTGTGGAAAGGTTGGAGTAGTTCATACGAACGCTGTGCTCTGAGTGGTTACTTGAGTCAAGAGGTCATGTCTTAGCCACCACTCTCCTCTCGCCCCTAATCATCCTCCATTACCCTATTTGTGTGTGTGTGTGTGTGTGTGTGTGTGTGTGTGTGTGTGTGTGTGTGTGTGCATGTACACATGCATTTATACATGTGTACTTTGTGTGTTTTCTTGCAAACAAAATCTATACATATTCTTTTTTGTCTCCACATATGCATGCAGATCTCTGTGAATTAGGCGTTTGCATATGAATATTGCAGGTGCAAGTGAGTGTGTGTGTGTCTGTGTCTGTGTGTGTGTGTGTTAGAAGAGCATCCTCAGAAAACCGGCGGGGCCACAGAGGTGACGGAGGAAATGAGGGGAGAGAGAGATAGAGGGGGAGATTAAGGAGGTGACGGGTGAGATGGTTGATGGGAAGGAAGGAGCGGGGCGAGGAGAGGAGGGAGGGCAGGAGGAGACCAGGGGTGAGGAAGGGGCGTGAAGGAGGGATGGAGAGAGCGAGGAAGAGAGAGCTCTTGAGAGGAAGAGGGTGGTAATTACTCGAGTTCCTTCTCTTTGCACTTTAAATGAGTTTTGTGAGTTTGGAGTCTGTGAAATGTGTCGCAGTGCAGGTTTCATATTGTTCTTTTAAAGACCTACTGTTCAGCATTTTCATAAATAAATAAATCACATTATCAAATTTAAATTTATTATTGTAGACAAACTGGCTCCCTGTATTCATTTATGTCCCAGTACATTTACCTGTGTGTGCCATCAGGAGGTTTCAGATTCACATTCCCAGATATAGAAAAAGTGTAAATGCGTGAATCTCTCTACATAATATTTACTCCTCCCAGCTGCAACTACATCAGCATGCAGTCTGTAGAAATAGCCTCTGCAGAGTGTGGGCCAGGTGATAATGGCTTCTGAAGTGACACAGAAATTACTATTTAATTTCTTCTTCACTGGGCCTCTGGCTCAAAAATGACAAAATAAATAGAGTTTATCTCTGCAACTACAAGGTCTAAATGAATAGTCTTGGTATCATAATAAAGGTAACACTTGTGGGATTTCTGCAGAGGTGTCAGCATCAGTATAGAAGTTACTGGGTCAGAGTAAATGAAATATTTAATTTATGTTGTGTTCAGTTTAACCACTGAATCATCTGTTTGTGTGAGGAGCCGGTGAGACTGAGGACAAAAAAACGTCACGTTAGCTTTCTAGCTAAACTGTCATTGATGGAACTTAACTGCTAAAGTTTACAAGTTATTCTCCTTCATTTTTAAGCAATTATAACAGGAGCCTTTGTAAAGAATGTATAAAATATGGACGTAGTCTCCGTGACGTTGCAGGTTTCTAAAGAGCCAGTGTGAAACTCAGTGTGGGTGACTCGGCCGTCGCCATCTTGGTGCCTAACTCCCGGTTAATCCTAAAAATGGGCAAAGAGGTGGAGCGTGGATGGAAAGCCCTTTATTACAGAACTTTAAGGCTTAAACAGCTACAGTTGTCATGAACGGGGAAATTAAACCCGACCAAACCAGGCTGTAAACACGTTTATTTCTGCTATAAAGTTGGACATTTTAATGGGGGTCTATGGGGATTGTCTCGCTTTTGGAGCCAGCCTCAAGTGGCCATTCGAGGAACTGCAGCTTTTGGCCCCAGAAGTTAGCACTTGGGCCTGTGTTGTTTCGCTTAAGAACTTATTTGTAAAAAGGAAAATAAAAGATGTGAAGCACAAAAAAAGGGCTTAAAAGATTACTGATTGTGCAGCAGAGCACTGCAACAACTAACTCAGGTTGTTGTTTTTTTTCATACAGTTCCCAAAGCATCATATCATTACAAATAAAATATCTAATATATATTTTGGACTGTTAGTCAGTCTATTTTCTGACAATTTACTAACTTAATTTATAGAATAACCTAATAAATTATTAGCACCATCATCAAATAACACAATCATAATATAAAAATAATAATAATCGCTGCACTTTACAGCAATTAGTCGTCAAACAGTGTACATCGAACAAACTTGGGGCCAAACCTGTGATGGTAGAGCCACTCAAGGCAGCAGCTGACAGCAGTGATGTATGTGCTAACCTGTGGCCATGCCCTTGTCAAAACACCACCACTGTACCAGCTGATGGATGGAGGGATAGACAGAAGGGTGGAGACCAAAGAAAGGATGGGTGGATGGAGAAGAGAGGACGGAGTGATGGATGGTGAGGTGGTGTTGGAAGTGTGAGACGGAGTAATTGATGGAAAGGGACAGAGATCAGAAGGAGACAGCAGGCGTTGGACAACAGCAATGGCAAGACACCGTGTGTGTGTGTGTGTGTGTGTGTGTGTGTGTGTGTGTGTGTGTGTGTGTGTGTGTGTGTGTGCTCTGGTATGTGGCTTTCATTGAAGGGACGGATACACTTGCTCCCTGACGGTGCAACTGATATTTGTGTTTTGTGTGTGCGCGCACGAGTGCGTGTGTTAAAGGGTCAAGAAGGTGTTGAACTCGCCACGTCTTTTTTTTTTTTTTTTGATGATAAATCACTCTCTGATTCACAGCAGGAGGAACTAAAACCCCTCTCATCTGTCTCTTTTCCCTCCATCCTCTCTGTCTTTCTCTCGCTGTTCCTCTTTCTCCTTTACGCTGCGGGATCCTGTTCTTTGACAAAGGGCTAAAAAATGAAGTCAAGAGGTGGCAACGCTTCCAACTGGAGGAGCATCTTTCACGAAGGCAGGGGAGGACGACTTGTCAGGAAGCAAGGTTTTCAGACGCTCTCATGCAATTTAATGTGTACACACACGAGTACATTAAACCTGCAATAATGCAATAATACAGTACATATGCACGTATTTTATCTTTAATATTGTGTTGCATTTGGATATGCTGGCATTTTTTATTGTTGTGACAATGTGTATGCTGCCCCTTTTGGCCAGGCCACTCTTGAAAAAGAGATTTTTTTGCCTGGTTAAATAAAGGATAATATATATATTTGCTAATTAGCATGGCTGATGGGAATGTCATTAGTTTTGCAGGAATTTCGCCATATAGTCATATAAGTATTGGACAAACTCAACATCTCCTCACTCCTAAAACGACATATATTTAACGTTGTCATTAAAAGATCATGGTTTGGGTTAAACTGAGTATTTGTTAGAGGCGTAAGTCCGTGACGTAGTTATGCTGGTTAACTTAAAATAACCCCCGTCCTCCTGCTGATGACTGCTGATAAAATAATGTTAACTAATTGATTCAGCACTACAGTAAATAGTGTTAAACTCAGCTGGTTTAGGCAAACTTCTTGAGGCAAGTGTGCTTATCCCCACTTCATTTCCTTTCCGTTGGTCCTCTGCAGCGTCTCCCTGGTGACCATCTCCAAACAATCCTCCAGCCTGAGCATCTCCAAGACACATACTACATCCTGAGAGCGCTCTCCAGCTTCCTCTCACACATGTTATTCTATCGCCTGTTCTTCCTTCTTCCTGTTCTTTTTCCTCCCTTGGGTTCATTATCTTCATAAACTCTCTCTTTTCTCAGTCTGTCGGTCATTGTCACATCCTCAGAGTATTTAATTTCAGCGCGTGTGCTTTGTGTTTGCTCTGCGGGGACATTCTTTGCAGCGTCAAGAGTGTCACCTTTTTAAGAAGAACAGCAATCAAACAATGTTTCTCTCTTCTTCCGCCCTCATCCCTCTCTCTTCTCGTCTTTCCAGAGGATTAACCCATTTATTTGTTCTTCTCATCCTCTGGGACGCGTGCTTGTTCCCTCGTCTTTTATCCTCTCTTTCATGTCCTTCCTTTCTCCTGTCTTAGCAGCTGCTGCTGTGTGTGTGTGGGTTTTTTTTTTTCCAGACCACTGTTAGCATTACAAAGTTATCAGTTCTTTTACAGTGTTTACAGTAGACTGTAAACACGAGTTTGTGAAAGGGAACATGGTTAACATGACATGCATGACACCAAACGTGGAGCTATTCTGAATGCATCAAAACAAAGGAGCGAGGAAGCTTCTTTCATGGTTTCATGAGCTACAGTGCAAGAAAACACAAAACAATATGATGTAAAGTGCAGAATTTGAGATATATTGTGCTGGCAGGAGACATTAGGTTTTGTTGTGTTTATAGTTTGCCTCCTGCACTGGAATTTATGTTGGATGTTTATTTTAAAATATGAAAACACGGATAAAGACATTGTAAAAATGTTTTAGCCTCATGCACTTGTAGTATATTTCTTATTGTGATGTATTTACTCCCGTTAAAGTCAAATGGCCTTTGTTGTGAAACCTGTATACGCTGTGATTTAAATATGAAATTATGTGACTCATACCAAGTAACAAAATAAAACATGTTTTACATTTTCATTTTTCAAAGAATATATGTTTTCAAGTCTCTGTTCATCTACAAGGAGTTATTACTGTTATTTTAAGGATACCAGCTCTATTTTAAACTACAAAAGCAACAGAAAATAGGGAACTCCATTCCCCATTGGATCATTACTGAGTGCTTTTAAAACAATACCATTTCCAGGATTTTCCATCCAATCCCTGAAAGAAAGTAAGAAAGGAAAACTCTCCTCCTTTTCTATTGGACTTTCCAAGTAACTTGGAAGGTATTATTCCCCCGATCTCCCATTCCCGTCGAGAATCACATTGTTCCAGCAAGTATAAATAGAAATCAAGAAAAAGTAAGTTGGAGACACAAACTTTTTTTTTTCCTTTAAAGCGAATCCACTTTTTAAAACCATCTTCGTCCGTGGAGTCCAAAACGATAAGCCGGGGAATAAACTTCCACTAATGCTCTTCCATGTTTTCCTTCAAACGGGCCTTCAGTCGCAGTAAAAAGGACTGCTGTCTTGGCTGCCATTATGCCGTATAGACTGACAGTATGGCACTAGAAAGAGACGTGTCAGAAACCATATGCTCGCTTGAACACAATGGCTGTCGCGTCGCCGCGCCTATCCTCAAGACGACACCGGCAGACACACACAAACACACACTCAGGTGTAGGTGTGAACACACACATTATCAGCACATATCGTATATAAAACTAAAAACTCCTCCAGTCAGGAATGTGTCCTCGTATATGTCATCCTTTCTCTCATTTTTTTTTTTCTTCTTCTCCTACATTTTCTGGCTCACCCGCGCTTCTTTCTTTCCTTTTTCTTTTGCTCACTTGCCTGATTGTCTCCCCCTCTCCTCTGTTTCTGTGCCATGCAGAGAAAACAGGACGCATGTGACAGACCAGGAGGCTCCTCACTGTCCCTGGGCACCACTAGTGTGTGTGTGTGTGTGTGCACTGCGTGTGTGCATAAATGTGTTTCTCTTTACACATGTGTGTGTACGTGTCAGCAAGATAGATGGACACAGCTGTCAGCTTAACACTTCCTGTAGCCCCTCCGCTGACCTCGCGTTAACCTGGAAGTATTTCTCAACACGGCGGCTTAAGTCTTCCTGTTTGGAGCCGCTCCAGGGCTAAGCAGCTTGCCCGTCTCACACACGCACACGCACATGCATGCACGCACACACACACACGCGCAGACGCAAACAAATTCAAGGATGTCTGAGACAGAAGAAGGAAAACATGTCAGCCACTCTCAGACACACACACTTTTCTTGCTTGTGCGTCAGTCTTCTGTATTCATCCGTTCACAACGTCAGAACCATAAGCCTCGCTATGATCACCTGACTTTCCCTTATGGAAGGAAATTTACATGCTGCAAGATATCGCTCATACACATTTACACAAATGAAATCCATCAAATGTCATCTTTTCAGCCTGAGTGGTTGTCATTCCACGTCTTCAGCATCGTCATAAAACCCTCTCTTCCTACTCTCCTGTGAGCAAATGAATAAAAGAGCCACAATAAATGAATAACTAGTCGTATGAATAAAAACAAAAGGTGACATGACCAATATGAATGGCCCTCCGGATACTCTGCTTTCTGCTCAAGTGTGTGCTGCATGCTTATGTGAGTGGGTTTTATACGTCTCGGTGTGAATGTGTGCGGAAGCGTGTGTGTGTCCAGGGGCAGGGTTGGAGTGCAGAGCTCCACTCGAGAGGCCTTGTTGGGCGTCGAGGCCCGGGGCTCGCCTGAAGGCACAGCCCGTCTGGAGGAGCCCTTGGCTGGGCAGCAGCTGAATAAAAGATGGGAGGGAAGTGTCAGTCTGGAAGGCCAGGAGCGCTGGGAGGACCCGCGCCTCAGCGCTGAAGACAAACAGATGCTAGCGGAGACAGAAAAGAAGGGAAGAAAGAAACCAAGAATGACAGAAAGAAAGAAAAATCATTTCTATTTGTTGCATAATGGCGCCTACACACTACGCGACTTTCATAGTCAGATTGCTGAACATTACACGACTGTCGGTTTTATAACGGGGTATCTTGAAATAGTTGTGGTTTGCACATTACGAGAAGAAACAAAAACACACGTGAGAAGGACTTACAAGTAAATTCTTTTCAGTTTTAGCTATTTATAATATTTCACGATACGAAAAAAGAGACAGCATGAATTTCTGTCAACTCTCGTAAGATTCAACCACAGAAGTTGAACAGACTTGATATTCCAGGAGATGATGATTGCTTCACTTCAAACACTCAAGTATCACGAAGATTAAACATGAAACATTATGGCCATTCATATACACTTCTCCGATGTATTTTGTATGTATATATGTAGCTACATACTTCTGAGACATTATACCTGACACTAACAAAAACAAACTAAAACTAAACCTTTCTAAAAAAAAAAATACTGAAAAAAGCACTCTGAAAACTAACTAAAACTAAAATGAAATCGAAATGTCACAACTGAAATTCTAAAATATTATAAACTTGGTGAGAACTACTGATATGGGAAAAGACGTGCGCATGATGTCCACATGAAGTGATTCCAAGTTGTTTGTGCGTTAATTTGCAGTGAAAAACTTACATATCTTACGCTCTCATTGGCTTTAGGTTGTTGTTGCTGTCATTGTCGGTCAAAACAACTTTCACACGACAGGAAGTTCTCCAAACCGTACGACCATAAGTGTCATTTGTTCTCTAATACGACCCATACAAGCGGTTTACTAAAATAGCGCCCTAGTGGTCAGAGTTAATACGACTCCTATGACCTTTTTTCACCCTCATACCTAAATGTTACATTCACGGTTTTAAACATGCTGTTAATGTTAAAACGGACGTTGTTGTGGTAGGTTTTGGTATTGGTGCATTTGAAAAAAGCGATTGTCGCTCACAGGAGCGGCCGTCGATTTGCCTCCGATTGGGGCTTTTGTCGGCAATCTCCAAAAACCGCCGGTGAGCAGAAAATGGCTAAAATCGTGTAAACTCACCATAAATTAACTTTTCACAAACATCAAGATGTTACCGAGCTTCTTCTCTAATGTCTGATTCAACTCTTCTGATTCAAACCTCCATTCATGTAAAATAATGGAATCGTGATGGATTCAATAAACATTAAAAGTACAATAACTGATTTTGTTATAGAAACTAGTTGACTAGTTCACAGTTGAGTTCATCAGGAGACAAAATGTGGGAATTTAGGGGCATTGTTCACTTTACAATAATCAGTGTAACATCCTCACTGGCTGTGCTGTAAAACACATCCGTATGAGTCGTAAGTGTGTGCTAATGAGTTGAGTGTGTGGGCAGGGATAAGTACTGTATGTGTGCGTGTGTGTGTGTGTGTGTGTGCGTGTGTGTGTGTGTGTGTGTGTACAAGTGTTTTGCATTTGAATGGAATCTGAAGAGCCCCAATGTGTTTCACTGGCACTCTGCACAAACATAGCTAGTGTTTCATAGACACCTCTCACACCTCCTCAAGTGTGTGTGTGTGTGTGCGTGCGTGCGTGCGTGTGTGTGCACATGTACACATGCATATATATGTGTGTGTTCAGACACATCATCAGCGATTGCAAATAACAAAGCTGTGGGTTGTTTTCATGAGGTTTGATGGGAATCGTCCTTTGTTGTGTAACACAGCCTTGGAGGATTTGTTAAACAGCGGAGGAAATCTTACTTAAATAGTGAATACAACAGACTCAAAGAGTTTTATTAAAGTTTAACCCTGTTTCAGCTAAAATAAAATAAAAACCGTCATGCTGGCTGCAGCCGCGACCACTGTGGCTCTTGCACAACACATGGCAAGTGCAAAGCTTCTGCAACTATTTCCCTTTAAATGTGTGAAAATGTGCAGTTTCTCAAGAAGAATGTTGTTTTCATTCATGTAAAAAAAATGTTTTAAATATTGTTGTTTATTCTGCTGTTCTCTGCTACTAGCCCAGAAAAGAAAAGTTGTCGTTGTAATGTTATTTCCTTGTTATATTTATCTAATTAAATATTATATTATATAATAAAATAAATGTTATGCCCTCAATGTTGCAACATTTTTTCCCTGTGATATTGAAAATTGTATCAAATATCGATATTTTTCAAGTTATTCTATAGAAGTTAGAAATGTCAGTATCAACATGATAAGTTGGGGAAAGAAAGCAGGAAGTGAAAAATAGAAAGAGAGTGAAAAGGATGACAAATATAAAAACAGGACAGAAAAGGATTTCTGAGGAAGACCACCGAAAGCTTCTGACAAATAGGATATAAAAGGGAAATTAAGGATGACTGGAGAAAAGTATGAGGGGGGAAATGAAAATAAAAATGACAAGAAGGGCAAATGACAGGAGACAGAAGACAGAAAGCGATAGAGACAGAGGTGGAGGGAGGAGCACGTACTGCGTTAGTTATCTCGGCCTCTCAGTGTTAGCTGATAGAATTGAAGTGTTTAGCATATATGCTAATCATTCACACAGGCGCCGGATTATCACTGCGCTCTGCCAAGAGCCCTCTCCCTCCGCCCAATCCCTCCATCCACTCCTCTGGCGATACCTTGGCTCTTTACCTTTCCACTCATCACCCAGAAATCCCTCTCTTTTTCTTCTTCTTTTTCTCTTCTTCTCATTCCTCTTTTGTCCTTTTCAATATCTCTTTCCATCCTTCATTCTCTCTGTTTCCCCCTTTTTCTTCCTCCGTCCCTCTATCTCCCTCTGTTTTATCGATGAGCACTCTGGAAGACACGCTGTTCTGCAAGTCGAACAAGACAGCGAGAGTTTTACATCTGACGGACGCTCACACACACACACGGCGATCGGCTCAATGCAGGCTAATAATAGATGATTGGTCATCATGGGTGGTGAGCTGAGAAAAGCACACAGTAGGAGTTTATAAAAATGAATATATTAGAGAGTGGAAAAGGGAGAGGTTCAGAGGTGGAGACAGAATGAGAAAGAGGGAGCCGTTGTTTTCAGCGCACGCAGGGGGGGGGATCGAATTCAAGCTCTGAGGTTATCTCGCTCATCCACAGTGGCCGCTGTGCAAATATTTTACTAAAGATTTCATGGCAACACACACACCATTCATGCTTGAGCTTTTGGGTTGAGCTATGTTTTTTTTTTTCTGCTGTGGCCCTGACAACCCACCACACACACACACACACACACACGCACACACGCACACACGCACACACACATCAGGCCAAAGTCCTTTAAAAGCCACAGGATATGTTATGCTCTGTATCTGTCTACCCAGTTGATGTCACGGCGCCCATTTGTGGAAGCGATGTCAGGTCCTTAGCCAGATCAGTGGCCCGGGGGTTGGGTGGGTGAAGGGTGTGTGGGGTATTAATGGTTAGAAAGACTGCCCTTCAACACAGTGGGGGGGTAGAGGGGGTAAAATGATCCAGGAGGGCAGTGCTGGACGAGCCGTCTCTGTCCAGGGAAGGTAGTTTTTTTTTTTTCTGTCACGGTTGTGGTGCAGGGGGCCAATACTTTCTAGTGTCGCCCCTGCTTTAACAGCAGGAGGCAGGTTGCCCATATTGTGTTGTTTTCATTATTGATTAAAAAGTTGTGATCAAGACATCCAATCAACTAAAGCCCCTTTCACACTAGGCCAAAAAAACCCACAAACACCCAACATCTGCCTTTTGTCTTTAGTGGGAAATGTTGCGATCGGCTTTCATTCCCGGGACAAAAGACTCTGCAGTCGTCACGGGGTATTTATCGGCTCCAGCTAGACCTGATAAATCGATTTTATCAATTCAGACAGAAATTCTGTCCGTATCCGTCCAAGCAGCGCTCGAACATCGTTCCAAATTAGTCGGCACCGAGTTTGAAAGGGAGACTGAGTAAGTAACGGATATTAATAAGAAGTAACCACGTAACATTTTCACTGGCCTCCAAACCCATATACTAATTTTGATGGAAGAAGGGTATAAGAGGTACATTAGAAGATAAGTAAGGCAAAATTCTATATTTTTATTGTAAACAAATCCCATTAAAAATAGCAACACTAACAGTGAATTGAGCCTAATAACCATTTCCTGTTTGGCAAAGACTGAAATTGCTTGTCGTCCAAAAGACAATTAAAAATACTTCCTAGTAGTAGTTGTAGTATTAATTTAATCTACTATTACTCAGAGTTTTGTCATTTGTTATGTGTGTTCATTATAAGCACAACATCTATCAAAAACACCTTCTTTTGATACACTGTGTATTTTATTTTGAAAGGATCAGCACCTTTATCTTCACCAAGTGCAGGGTTACAGATAATATTCTGGGATATTTGCTTGCAGTATATCAGCATGTCAGAAATATGTGGAAACTGACACGCCTAATGTAAGGTTCATCTTACATGCAAGCAGTTATTTATGTATTTATTATTCGATAAATACTATATAGAAAACAAACTGTCAGTAATGTGATTATAGTATGTTAGACAGCACTGCTTTCCTCAGTCACAACACTGCCACTGGCTACATGGAGCAATGGTATGGATACACACACACACACACACACACACACACACTGATATGTTTGTAGGCATATCAAGTATTTATAAATATGTGGATAAGTAAGATGCCTTTTGATTGCAGGGGATTATCTGACATGGGAACACACACACACACACACACACACACACACATTTTTGCTTATTATTCTTCTTTCGTCGCCCTCGGGCTATGTGCGTCTTCTGCGAGGCAGCGTTTCCTTAGACGTCAGCTGTAATGGGCTTTGAATGATGTTTATGCATGCTTGAAAAAAACAAAAAAAACAAACCTTGACCCATTAGTGTCCATCTGGATTTAACATGTCCGTCTCCTGCTCTGTGACTTTGTTTCTCTCAAGGCTCAACCTCAAACGTATTGTAGACAGACGTGTACTGACATACCCTGTACACGCATGTGCAGACACACACACACACACACACACACACACACACTGATAATACTGAGATTGGTGATAATTCTTGATAAATAAAGAGCAGAAAAACTGTCAAAGATGGCGGCACATTCCCTGGGAAAAGCTTGTGTGTCTGCTCAGTGAGATCAGCACCATGGACAGCGCAAACGCTGCATCAAAACAACTTGCATCTATTTTTTCTTTCTTTTGGCCATCATTTAGACCCGATAACATCGTAAGGTGAACTTGGCTCAACTTTTACTGCAACGCAGCGTGATGTCATCTGCAAAAAGGTCAGTATTATAACCTGCTGTGCAGTGTTTTGGCACCCAAGAAGCCTTTAAATTCACAGATCTGTTCCCTTTGCAGAGTTCCTATGATTACACTATTTCCCCAAATAGTGGTCGGGATTCAAATAGAAGCCGGGTCTCGAAAAATAGCCCAGGAGCGTGGTCGACACAAACAAATGAAGGCCTGGTACCCTCTGCAGCTCACTATTTGAGGAAATATGACAGAAGCAATTTTGTAATACATCAAAAACAAGCACAGTTTGGGAGAAAATACATTTTCTCCTCCAAACGTAAACAAAATTTTGTTGTATGGGAACATATAGGTTGACTGCTGAGATGTGGGAACACCGTGACATCGCTAAAACAAAGTCAGATGGGGATATCTAACAACTGGATGTGATGGTAAAACCAAAACAGAACACTCCCGAAATGTCAGTAATAATCCCTCATTGCAGAGGAAAACTGTGCATGCACAACTACAGAAAGTAAGTACAGAGTCGGTCTGTAAACTGGGATGGACAATAGCGAGTTTAGGTAATAATTCACAGGTTGTATGAAACCAGAAAAGGCCCACACATAAAACGACACAAACCTAACCTCATATCTGAACTATAAACATCAGCATGATTTGGGACGTCTCGATGTGTAGACTTTTACAGTGTCTGCAGAATCTACAGCTCTCTCTCTCTCTCTCTCTCTGCTGTTATCTCTGTCTGTCTTGGCATCTCTCGCTCCCTCCCTCTGTTCCTCCCCTGTTCATATTTCTGCCCACCATCCCATTTTATTTCTCTCTCTCTTTCTCAGTCAGGCTATGTCTCTCGCCCTCCTTGCAGATAGTGGCAGACTACAGCAGGGTCCTGGTGTGAGGTCACAGGCAGCCTTCTTGTAGCATATGGACTTGTTTCCTTCCAAGAAAGACCCCAGCCAGATGAGACCACACACATGCACAGAAGCACTCACACACACAGTACATCGAAAAGCATGTGAATAAAACGCAATATAAAAAAAACACATACATGCACAATGCGTGTATGTTTGCAGGAGACTGTCCTCTTTATTACGACCCATATTTATGTTTATTTTTAGGCGGCTCCCTCTAGTGGCCATAGTCATTTTGACGGGAGCAAAGCAGGAAGTTAAAACAGTTTCACACCTTTAAATAGAGCATTTTTCATATTTCATAAGATATCATATGAACTGTTGAGCATATGTTTTAGCAAGATATCAAACGAACCTGTTTATGAGAATCGATGACACCATCGGTGTTTAGACTGGTTCCCTATAAGCCCTCGCTCTCACTGTCTGCCACTGCGCACGATCTCCCGGGAAAATGACAGATCGCTTTACAGCACAAGCTCCGGTACATGAGAGAGTTCATAGACTGTAAACAGATATTCATTTGGTATTCTTTCTTCTAGACCAGTAAAACCTGCATGCTTATTAATACTACCGGGTGTTTTACTCTGCTTTTATTGTAGCACTGACATCAGGGTTTCTAGTTAATGTGGTCGTTTATGCTTTGGACAGTAGCAGGCTGCTAGCAATAGCCTGTTGCTAACAGCTAACCGGGTGCTACAAGAAAACCAGGACCAGCTGTTCTGGGCTTCCTCACAGGTTCTGCAGTGAAGTATGTGTTCATATCAGATCTGCGATCAGCCAGAGTTTTACAGCTGTCGATAATAATGTTACCTGCTGCTGCTGACGAGCATTAGCATTTTAGCATCATGGCTACCACAGCAGCCGTGCTGCTGTACAAAGAAGCAACAAACAACCATCACCAGGCTGCTCAGCAGCAGCAGGCGGTATATTATCAGCAGCTCCCGGTTGTATAAAACAATCAAACATGTATGTTTGTTTCTGGCTGCTAGCGCAAGCCTCGTCGTTAGCCTTGTTGCTAACGACGGCTAATGCTAATGGTAGCAGCCCGAAACAAACATCTCTGATATATTGTCCATTTGATAATCCAAACAACGGTGGACGTGTGTGTGAGTCGACATGCTTCTTTTCTTCCTGTGTTGTTGTTGCGTCTCTGAGGAGATTGATGTTTGCGACAGTAGTGACAACAATAATACCAGTTTGAAACACTCGGGGCAGAAAAGTCAGAAAAGTCGAAAATGTACCTGTAGCCACTTTAACCGCGTGTTTAAAACTGCGACCGCTACATGTGAGGACGTCATTGATCTCCTGGTAATTTAGGAAACGCTCCCATGAGTCGTATTAGACTGTAGGAACAAACAGCTTACATGCGGTTGTACGGTTTGGAGGACGTGTGTGTCTGCAGACATACAGTACACAAATGCACACAACTTCAAATACACACTGGCAGTGGAAGTGTCTGAGATTAAAGAAAACCACAAGCTATCTGATCTCGCTTCTCATCTTCTCTGTGAC
Source organism: Heterobranchus longifilis (assembly GCA_028570985.1). NCBI lineage: Eukaryota > Metazoa > Chordata > Actinopteri > Siluriformes > Clariidae > Heterobranchus > Heterobranchus longifilis. The sequence continues at coordinate 25,592 of JAOVVB010259990.1, forward strand.
CCAGGGCTGCAATCTACTTGACTTGGAGTAATCTTGGTGTTGACACACACACACACACACACACACACACACACACACACACACACACACACACACACACACACACACACACACACACACCACAATATGCCAGTAATCCACCGAAGACCAGCTGAAGAAGTGTGAGCACACACTTAATCATGTACACAAGCAAAAATATAGTGTCGTCTCATAATCTGGCACAAACTCACTGGCTTCTTAAAGCACACTAAGCACGACGACACACTCCAGCACAGCCTTGTAATCTTAAATAAGCGTCTCAAACACACACACAAGTTAAGTGGTATCGAGTAATCTTTAGCGGGCTTCAGTGGGAGCTCTTGGACACACACACACACACACACACACACGAGCATATGCAGGAGGACACACATACACACACATACACACACAGAGCTGGTAATCTTCCAGCCAGCTGAAGTGTAATCAAGAAGGAGACAGCCATATGTCTGAGGGTGCTGAGCCTTGGCCTCTCTCCTCCTTCTCAACTGTCTCACTCTCTCACAGTCTTTCCACGTCCCCTTCAGTCTCCACTTTTGGACTTTTTTGTTCACCTTACTCTCTTTTTTTTCTTCCCGGGTCACTGTTTTTCTTTCATTTTCTGTCTCATGGAAAGAGAGGAGAGGCACTTACACTCACTTTACACATAATTTTTCTGAGGCTGCTAGCCAACATCCATTTTACAGCAGAATTATAGATTTAAATCGAATAAAATTGCTTTAAAAAGGCATAAAAATGTGTAAATGGGTGCATTTATATAGCTGGTTTGTTACCACTGAATGTTTGTCATGTCATCTTGTTATTTACCACTTAAATTTCCATCTCATCTTCCCTTTCTCTCATCTTTTTATCTAGATTTTGTGTTTAAACTAAATGTTTTGCATGCACTACTCTTCTAGCAAGAATATTATAATCTTGTTAAACTGGAAGGAAGCCTCACCCCTATTTGCTATTTTTGCTATATGGGTCTAATGACAGATTCTTTAAAGTGTGACAGCCTTTTATCACATACTTGTTAACGAGTTGTAAACGTATTTATCTTCTGTCAAATCGGCTCAAAATGTGATGTTACCGCAACTTTAGTTAGTCTTGTCTACCTTATCATCTTTTTCTGTCTTTTATTATTTGTTATTGTGATTGTGGATTTTAATTTTTGTTGTATTTTTTTCTCAGGAATATGTTTATTACTGTTACTGTGTAGTGGAAAACAAATTTTAAAAAACTGGTTAAAAAAAGAAGCGATAATCATCTATAGGTGAATTTATTTGTGTTAATATGTATCTAGCGAGCTGTGTGTGTGTGTGTGTGTGTGTGTGTGTGTGTGTGTGTGTGTGTGTGTGTGTCCCGGTCCCCTGTGTGGAGACAGCTGGTGTGGCAGTGACCCCGGCTGGAAAGAAGCCTCATGCTTTTTCATGTCTCCCTTTCCACAATTCCCGGGGCCATTTGGGTCCTCGCGGGTTTTGAGTGCCAGTGGTTCTGAAAAAAAAAAAAAAAACGAGGCCGATTTGATTTGGGATCGAGTTGGAGATTCACTTTTTTTGTTGGTAAAAAAATGCACCACGTATATAAATCAACTCCTAAGCAGCGCCCGATTGTAAAAGTCCAATTCCATAAAAGCGATAGTTTTCCGTCTCCTCCTCCAGTCTATCCCTCAATCCCCTCGTCCATCTCTGTTTCTTATCATCTATTTTTTTTTTCCTCTCCTCTTTCAGTCTTTTCTTAATCCTCCACCCATCCGCTCCCCCCCGTCTGATGAAATGACCATATCTAATCCCTCGGTCCCCTTGGGAGAGATGTAACTGTATTAAGACAGTAAATCCATGTCCTTACAACTGCTACGCATGTCTTTCTTTATTATCCCCTCTTTCTCTTTCAATCACTCTTCCTCCCTCTGTCTCCTCACATCTTTCTCTTAAATCTTCTAAATCTGTTCTTCATAATCTTATGTTTTATTTTCTGAGCTCCCAAAATGGTACATGTATAATCTCACATTATGTTTTTGAGGATTTGCTTTGGTGTTTGTCTTTTGTCTGTTTCCTAATTCCTCACAGTTAATGTCTAAAGTCTCACAATGTGCAGAGAGCAGCTTTCCAGACATTAAATAAATCTGCATATTCTTCTAATAGGCACCGACAGTAAAATGTTCGCAGCACTATTGGCGTTAATATTAAAACATGATTTACAATGTGAGCTGTTAATTGTCACCGTGTGGTGAAAGTGATGGATTGTTACCAAGGCCACCACGACGCCACGCTTTTTAAATGTTTACATAAATACAAAACTAATTATGAAACAATAATGCGCCTCCATCCCTAAATACTTTTCTCTGACTTCTCACCAAGGTTATAATAGTTTTGAATTTGTTTCATTCTCAGAGCGTGTTTGCTACTTTTAGTTTAGTTTCAGTTTTTCAGAAAGGTTTAGTTTTTATATATTTAGTTTTACTTTGTTTTTGTTATAATGTCTCAGAAGTATGTAGCTAATAGACATACAAAGCACATGGTTGAGAACTGTGAAGGGCCATAATATTTAATGTTTAATCTTCGTGAAGTAGTTGCAGCATCACGCCATTTCCTGCAATGTCAAGTCTGTTCAATTTCTGTGCTTCAATGTCACGAGAGTTGACGGAAATTCATGTTTGCTAGTGATATATTATAGCTAAAACTCATTTTTATTTTATTTTTCATTAGATTTTAACCAGGCGATATTGTTTCTGTTTAGTTTACTATAATAAACCTGCTTCTGACTGAAATAACTCCCAAGATTCGGAGTGCAAACTCTAAAATTCCTCCTCGAGTCCAGCAGCTGATGCACGCTGTACTTCTTTATTATTCCCTCCGCCTGCCTGTCGCTCTCTAACCCTCAAAAACACAGCAGCTATGTGCAGATGTGTCTTTTCTTCTTCATTACACATCAGCCACTCATCCTGGTGGACATCGAGTGTGTGTGTGTGTGAGTGTGTGTGTTTCCTTTGGAGTCCTTCCAGGTGTCTCAGTGCCACCCTGCTGATCAGACAAGCAGAAGAAAAGCTCAGTGTTTTTCTGCTCCATCGACTGCAGCCGCTGCTTCTCTCCTGTAAGCAGGTGCCAAAGATGCAAAGACCTCGGATAAACTGACTGATACGTCTCACGCTTGTTTCACCACGTATGCAGTCAGCTTTTATCTGAGCGCACGGATTCATTTTTAACCTGTTTCAAGAAGTGCCTTTTAAAAATGCTTCTTCATGACACAGTTTTAGTCTGATCAGTTAAAACATGAGAGTGAATTGTGTGTGTGTGTCCGTCTTATCATGCTTGTTGGCATGTAGCCTATGCTGCTGGACATCGCCATTTGCCTCAGTGCCTTGGGCAGATACACACAAAAACTGACACACACACACACACACACACACACACACACACACAAGCAAGGGGCGGCAGAGGTTAAAGAAGGAGAAAGGACCAGCTGCTAGCTTTCGGATGTTTAAAAGCAAATAAGGAGATTTAGAGCAGTGACGACAGGGGATGGGCAGGGATGACGGGATGTTAGAGAGAGGAAGAGGAGGGAGACGAAGGAAGGATGCAGGTAGTTTATTACTGGCAAAAGTGAGAAGATGGAGATAAAAGAAAAGAAAAATAAGCATGTGAAATGCCTCCTAAAAAGCTACAATAAAAGTCATATTTCAGCAGTCTGTCTTGTCAAATGTTTGTGAAACTGGGCATGTGATCTTTTTTCTCAAAACAAAAACTATGAATGTCTGCAAGTTTCATAAAACAAACCAAAATGCAACAGCTAAAGTCCATCATTTTTGTTAAAGAGATATTTTGCTGATTTACATCCAGCTCAGTGTGTAAGCGCTGCCTGGCCTCCCTCCATGGCCGCGCTGCATGGAATTCCCCGACATCCCTCAGTGCGTGCACACTGCACGCGGCCGCCATCTGAAATCGCAGCAGATCTCCGTTCCATGCACATCAACCACAGAGGGAAGCCAAACACCACCCACACTCAGAGCTGGTCCAAAATCTGCAAAGTATCTCTTTAAGTTCCATAAGTCAAAAATATTCTAAAATCTAAAAACACACAATCTCCTCTTTACTGTATTTTTATGCTGTAGAGCTAATAAAGTTCATGATTAATTAATAAGTTAGGGAAGTACAACATATCTGAGGTCCAACTATAATGCCAACAATGCAATATCAAATCAAATCTTCTGTTTTGGTAATATCTGTAATTTCCTTGTATTGGGATGTGCTCGATCACAGGTAGGCTTCACATTTTTCAGAGTAATAGTTATTATTTTATAATAAAAATACAAGGGTCGCATGAAAATGTCTTTTTTCTGTTCTCTTCTTGCCTTAACTTTCCACTAATGTTTGTATTTTATTACAAGCAAAATGACACCAATGTAGAATATCAATAATACAAAAACAAGCCATAAAAGAAATGTCCTTCAGAAAATCCGTTATGGACAAAAACACAAGCTGATCTGCTCCAACAGCGCGCTCAAGTTACAGCGACAAAAAAAAAAGCACACATTCAGGTTCACCTGGTCATTTCTAAGATGCATGGCGGGTAATCAGGCTTTTCAGATCAATTGGACATCAAACACAGCTCAGTGTGTGAATTTTATCCTCTAAACACACACTCAGAACTGCTGGTCAATCGAAGCGCACAAACACACAAATACAAGAGAGAGATGAATGAGCTACACCAGACTTTAAAAGACTGTAAAACCCCCAAAAACAACTTGAGTCCAGGACGACGCAAATAAAGGAGACAGACAGATGTCATCCTCATTATAGATAAATAAAAGTCACATACAGCAGCTGCAAATTCTCATAAACGGGTCGTATGATATCATACGAAAATGTATGCACAACAGTTCATAGATGTCTTTTCCTTTTCCGTTTTAAATCACGTGATATGTCATTAACGTTGCGATTAACGTTGTGAAAAAGGACTAATTTGTTAGGCATAGGCAACAAAACGACTTGGTATGGTTAGTAAAAAAACCACTGGGATTGCATTAAAATCTGTGTTCCGTTTTAAATACATGTGTCGGTTGCGTGACACACACGTAGTCGAACCACGTCACCCAGATCCCCCCCAGCATGTGTCTTTGTGTTTTTTAAACCCGGGCCTTATGTCTCACGATTCCGTGTGCGATGTAAGAATTACAGTGCGTTAATTTTCGTAGTAATTGCTACAAACAGGGAGCGAGACCAGCCTGACAGCAGACATGCGTCACATGTAAATAATACACATCAGCAGCACACTGGTCCACTGGTCCAGCCCTTGTTTGTACAGCTCAATTAAAAAGGTTACACATGTATTTCCATCTCCACTAAAACACAGTAATCAGCCAATTTTCCATATGGAAAGGAATGTGTGCTCTCTTCCTGGGCGTGGGCAGCGCAGCTCTTTGTACCTCGACTGAAAAACAATGTGAGATGACACGACTCTCACCTTTTGGACCTGCAGTTTAAAAAAAGAGACGCTGCATGGAGAGGTTTCCACAGGAAATGGAACGACTCTGCTGTGATAAAGTATTTTGACAGACAAACAGAGCGATACAACTCGCAAAAACCCACACAGACAGAGCGACTGCACAAAGACACGGGGAACAAGGCAGCCGCGCAGACAGACAGTGCAGGGGTCATTTACACAGATCTACTGTGTTTTAGTAGCAGATTAAATCACTGTGCCTGTGACGCCTTCTACATTATTAAGCTCTGCACACACTCAAGGTCCACACTCCTCTGCAATGGAAAAAAAAACCTATGACAGACAAAGAGGAGGCCAATAAAAAGAATTAAAAGCACAAATCTTTGCAGCAACCACAACCACTTCAAGATTTAACATTTTTTCATCAGTTATCATTCATACAAAATCTGTCCGTTGGCTGTTATAAAAACCAGATGCAGGTGATGCTGATAAAGGCACTAAATGACATCCTTCTAAACACTAATTCAAGACAAATATCAGTCCTGTTGCTGCTTCATCTTAGAGTGACCTTCAATACTAATGAGCATACGAACTGGAAAACTGGGTGGGATGGGAAAGTTCCAGATTCACATATTTCGTGGTCCTTTAGCTCACAGTGTCGGTGCTTAAAGCAGCCAGCTGGACAGACAACTGGATGCAGCTTAATTTGCTTGAATTAAATAAAGACAAGACACAATTTTCATTTTGCAACAAGGAGTAAAGACTCAAAGTTAATGCACGCTTCAACTCAGGGCTTTAAAAATTAAAGGCCAAGATAGAAAACTTGCAGGCAAATTCCCGAAAAAGGATTGTGCAGCTTTTGCAGCTGCTAAACCTGCACAAATAAGACAAAAACAAACTGTGTAAATAATTCTCAAAGCACCCGCAAAGGGTGAAATACACTCCTAACTGCTGCCAAGCAAATAGCGTCTCTGTGCTCCTGTACTATTTGCACATATTTAAATGACAGATTCAGCTTTTGGAGAAACACAACCCAACGTCACGCTGAGGCGACCAATCATGTAACATGATAAAAAAAACTAAACACAAGCACAATATCTGCCCAGGAGTCCATGTAACAGCTGATTAAAAATCTCCCAAACAATGCATGCATGTCCCCCTTTTTTTTTCTCTCTTTCGTTCTCCGTGATGCTGTGAAATGAAGCTGCTTTCAAGTGCACTCGGAAATCTCAGGATCGTAACAACGCTCCGACGGAAAACAATAATTGTGAAATATAACGTGTGCTATATTGGGGGTGAGAATACACAACAGGATGTCACATAAATAGGCCGACCCTGCGGTGAATCACCTGATTGTGTTTCTTGGTCTGAATGCAGCCTAATCGTTGAGCTCGAGGCCGCCCCAATATGCTTATAACTCTTAAAATGGCACTAAAACACACTGGAATCACTTTTTTATCGTGACCCATGATAAGATCAATTATTATCCCATCCCGAGTCCACACAGCATTTGGTGAAACGCATTTATGGCTTCATTTACAGCACAAACTGATCACACCACTCGTGAATCTTAAATCTTTACACTGACTCTACGCAGTAATAAAGTGCTCCTGGTGGCTTTGGCTCAGTAACAAGGTGTGCCTATTTTCCATTTTTAATTTGAGGAAGATCTTGTGCGTCAATGCTTTGATGAGGGAGGAAACTCCTGGTGAGCTGCCAGTGGGTCTGTTCCCAAAAACTGAACTCTGGTTATCATTTTGGGCATCAAAATACATTTTTTTGAGCTTGTTGAGCAGAAACAAAATGCCATTTTTGCCATTGCTGTTTGGTCAAAATGCCAAATGTGCGGATTCGATTTTTATAATACTGAAATTGTCGGATCCTTAAGTGTTTTTTGTTGTTTTCTTTATGAAAAGACAGTTTCCACATCGACATTGTTAAAAAGACAGTTTAAAGCCGTTATGGACACAGGCCCGGTGATTTCCTCACACCAGATGTGTATAATAGGTGCTGACAGATTTACTCTTCCTGATGTTTAACAAAGTATAAGAATGCACACCACACCTACTGTGTGCGGGTGCGTTCACATGAATGCACGCAGATTTACAATCTACAAAGTCACGTACACTTACAGGCTATAAGTCAAGCCTCGTAATTTCAGCACAGGAAACACACGGGTTGTCTTAAAACCTGCACCATCAGCCCCATGAGTAATACACAGCAGTGTTTTTATAGTCATATTGTTCTGCTATTTGGACAGTTCAGATGAAGTTCAGGAAACAGCACTCTGGTGAGTCACAGATTAAAGCAGAAGTTTTGGTGCATAAAGAGCGATTCATCACATGGGAAAAAAGGCAATCTTTACTGCAACATGATGAATATCAGGACAAAAGCAAAGTCAAAAAATGGTTCTATTCTATTCTATTCTATTCTATTCTATATAACAACGCAATTGCCAGAATAGATGTTGCCATTGTACGTTTCTGCAAACCATATGTTACATTCGTATGTTTCATAAACCACAGATATGTTACATTTCTACATTTCATATGTAGCAGATAACAACATGAGCTCATGGTTAAAAAATAAATAAATCTCTGACAGTCACTTTTACATGCCAAACTATGACGCTTCACTACGGTCGCAGTTTTGTGAATTCAAACAAAACTTAAGTTTAGGCATTTAGGCAAAACATTGTGGTTTAAGTTAAAATAAGGAATGTTTGTTAAGAAAATCGTAATCAACCTAAATAACAATTATTGTCCAGAACTCTCGTTAAAAAAGCACCCGGTTTTGTTGGTTCTCGTCTGTTTCTTCTTGCCTTCCTCCTGATGAGAAACTCATCAAGCTCACATGTGATCTGAACTACGTCACTTTAGAAACCTTGATATGATATGTATGAAACATACAAATGTTACATATCCATGGTTTGCATCAGGGCTGCACATTAAATGTGTAAAAACGATCAAGAACACGATGGATATAAATTACAAGCAATCTGTCAAGTGAAAAACGTCTCCAACTAGAGTCACTCTGCTTCCTGTTCAGGGTCAGACAAGAGGTGAAACAACTTTTACTTCCTGGGGCAAAGGTCGGGGGCAGGTGCAGGACTGCAGCTGCATCCGCAAGGATATGGCAAAATGCACGTGTGTCTCTGAGTGGGCGGGGATGTTTTTCAAACCTTGACTTGTAACACATACACACATCTTTGGATTTAAGATTTCTTCATTGAAATCCGGATGACGCACACACACGCACGCACACACACACACTACAGTGTTTCCTGTTGTTTGTTGGTGGAAATGTTGCTGCTCTTTCTTTTTGTGTTGCGCTTGCTCCTGACTGAATTAAACTACTTTAATGTGTGCATATTGTCATATAACTCACTAGGGGAGTGTAGAGAATACACATACGTTTCTGTGCTCAGCACACGCACACACGCACACACACACACACACTCACACACACACACACACACACACACACACACACACAACAT
>JAOVVB010259998.1:0-19244 GCA_028570985.1 Heterobranchus longifilis
TGTGTGTGTGTGTGTGTGCGTGTGTGTGTGTGTGTGTGTGTGTGTGTGTGTGTGTGTGTGTGTGTACGGGTGGCTCTGCTGCCTTTGCATGTGGGATTTATCTTTGCCCAGCAGGCAGTGTTGTACCATATGGTCCACAGAGTAGATATTCCTAAAACACACACACACACACACACACACACACACACACAAACACAAAGACACGTAGCCTCACACATGGACACAGACATGTGCACATGAAAAAAAAAAGTGATGGAGAGAAGAAGAGGAAGAGAGAGACAGCAAGTCATTGGTGAGCAAGACAGAGCCATCTGCCCATCCTGGATTGCTGAGATCCACAGATCACAAAGCAAATGATAATTACACAACAAGCTAACGCTGTGCTGAGTCAAACAGTGAATTATATTTGCTTACAAATATGCAAAATGTTAGGTCTTGAAGAAAATCATACAGGCGGGAGAAAGAGGAGGAGAAGGGGAAGTGAGATGACAAAATTATAACCCCTCAGACTTTTCTTCATTCCCCAGACAGGAACTTAGAAGCACCTGAAAAGAGGACTACATGCCCCCTGAATGCCCCTCACACAGCAGGCCCTCAAAGGGGGGGCTGGCTGGAGGTCCACTAAGCCCCTCGGAGCCCATATGGTCTGGAGGCTTACGCACCCTGAGATGACATGAGAGGGCAAGCCCAGAGGCTGAGAAGAAAGAAGAAACAGGAACAGGGGAGAGGGAGGGACTGGCAACATGTTATGAGCATTCAAAGATGTGCACTCGTGTCACACTCTAGGAAAGGCGTCATTTGTCGTGAGCCCATGTGTGTGTCAAGGCTACGGGGGGGGGGGACTAACTCTACAGGATATGTGGCATGGTGGAATTTATGTGTGTGTCAGGGTAAATAAATAAAGAGCATTAATGACTCTGTGTCATATGATCCGCCTGCACGATGACACTAATGGCATTAGCCTGAATGAGAGACCTGCAGTGTGGCCTCCTCTCGTCCCACATATCCCTGTTTTCTCCCCTCCCTCTCTGATTCCTCTTCTCTGTTTCCTCTGTCGTCTCTGACACTTTTCCCTCTCTCGCACTCATTTGGTCACTGGTTTATTGATTTGTTTTAGATTGTTTTAGACAGACTGTTGCTGTGATAATTAGGCCTACCCCACCTTCTTAATTGGATGGTATCTCATTACAGCTGACAATTCACACACTCAGTGATAAACATCCCAGATATCAATCAGTATATCGCGATCGGTGTCAACTGGCAGTTCCAAATTGAAAGAGGATCAAGGGAAGCAATTAAGATACTGCAGATGAGATGTGCCTGTTTAAGTAATTATCCTGAGAATTCACAGGGCTTTGTTGTTTTTCATTATGTCAGTCTTTTAGAAACACAGAAGTTGTTTTACATGTGGATACATGCTTTGAAGGATTTGGTTTTATGGAGTCTTATTAAACTTAAACACATTTAAGGAATAGTTTTGATTTTGGGAAATATGCTTATTCGCTTTCTTGCCGAGTTAGAAGAGAAAATGAATACCACTCTTATGTGTGTATGGTAAACACAAAGCTATACTGCCAGCAGCTGGTTAGCTTAGCTTAGCATAAAGACTGGAAACAGAGGGAAACAGCTAGCCTGGATCTGTCTCCCAGCATCTCTGAAGCTCAGTATCACATTATATCTTGTTTTGTATTACTCCTGTTGTGGTATTGCTCTTCTATGTGTTGATGTTTTGTATTTGTTTTCTTCTTTTCTTTGTCTTTGTGATTTGACTCGATGTCATTGTAAATGAGGGTCGCTCTTCAATGAGTATGAATGAAACGTTGAATAAATGAATGAATGAATGTTTGTTTGTTTAATCCATATGAGGAAAAAAAAGTGTCAAAATGTGTGCTTTTACGGCAGCTTATGGGCTGGACTGTTCTTTGGGCACAGTTACTTCCTGGAGTCATCATGTGCCCGGCCAAGAAATAGTCCACTAGGCAGATTTATACCTTTGGACAGAGTCAAACTAACAATTTCCAGTCTTTGTGCTAAGCTAAGCTAATTGGCTGCTTGAAGTAGCCTCATATGTAGTCATGAGAATGGTATTGATAAGTGAAAAATAGTGCTTTTGAAAATGTTGAACTATTCTCATAAAAGATAAACAGGTGCAGGAGGTACAAGATAGGTATTAAAAAGGACTCTTGCAGCAAGCAGCTAGACAATAACATGTTGATTTTCCAAAACCTGGACAGATGGTCCAACCACAGCTAATAAAGTAAATGAAGAAAAATGTTAGTGAGAGGAGTAAGTGAGGATAGGCTTAGACATGCCCTGAGGGAGGGAGGGAGGAAGAGAAGAGTGAAGGAAAAAGGAAAAGAGCAGCACAAGGACCGACACTGAGTCACACAGCAGGACAGGAAGTCTTCGACGGAGACACCCTTCCTTCCTGTCAGCACACTGATCACCAACACTGGGACACCATTCAGTCTCACATCACATGACACATGTGACAAGTATTATGGTGGACAGTATCGTGCGTTGTACTTGTACTCAAGGCTATGTGTTGCCCATAGTAACTTGTTTTTAGTAAAACTGCTGCACTGAGTCCAAGACTCTGGCTCCACATGAAGCCAGGCAGTGTGCAATCTTCTCGGGGAACAGGAGGTTTTTCCCACCTTCTGCTTTTGATTTCAGTGCCTGTGATGATGAAAAATTGCTCTCCGGGGGGGTCTGTATTTTATCTATCCCAGTGTTTTCTTTTGGTAAAAGCCCACAGGCAGCAGGATTATGACACACTGAAATCTCAGCAGCCAGACAGTGAATTTGAGCACACCCATTGATCAGCAAATTACTTTGTAACCAAGCACAGGGTGCCAAAGGCAGAAAGGAGCACTGAGCTCCAGATTTATGTGCAGCTCCCATCTGTTAACATGCTTTTCAGTTATCTTATTGTGCCTGTAGCCCAGCAAGATATTTGCATATGAGCACAAACAGACTGCAAATACCATTTTGAAAAAAGTGAGCAGGACTGGATGTAATTTTCACAGTTAGACATCGGCTATGTTAGATCACACCTCAAAGAGTCTGATCTGTCCAATAGCTACAATGGTCTCAGATTGGATACCACGCACGAACGCACGCACGCACACATGCATACACCCACACCATGTCACATCAGTCTCTGACTTGTAATTCAAAGTCTGAGGTATAAGGTATGTCTAACAGCTGCCATATCTCCCACTTGCCGCAAAGAACTACAAATGGTTTGGGTGCCCCATTAGCTCACCTAGTAGAGCGGGTGACCCATGTACAGAAGGCTAGAAGTCCTTACCGCAGCGGCCTGGATTGTTTGTTTCTGGTTTCAATTGTTTACAAACCACCACGAATATAAAACATAACGAAAAACAAGCTAATTTAAGATATATATCTGGTGTGACTACAAGGTAACCATTTTATATAGCATGAATGCTCCCAAATCGGGAAGTTTTCCTGTTATTTCCATTGTTTGATGATGAGTTGTTGGATTTTGTGCTCTAGCATGCACACAAGGACCCACGTTTGTGCACGAGCATGCAGGTCACAGTTTCATGCTATTCCAGTGATCAAATATTGGGGGCAATGCTAAGAAACAAAGACAGGCAGAAGAAAGAGGCAGGGACAAAAAAAGTCTGCTAGCCTATGTAAACAATACAGGTTTTAAAAGAAATTGCCTTTGCACATGTTTCATGAGGATGGAAATGCATTTACAATAGGCCTCAAGCATCCAAATAATGTGCTTTGTAGAGAAACACTGAATATAAACACAACTGTTGTTTGTTTACAATACAAGAAACTCCATAGGGCACCTTTAAGTATAACTGCACCAACATATGCAACATGTTCACCAATTAATGAAATCAGAATTATGCCTTCCAATTCAAATTTCTATTGGTCTAAAGTATATACTTTAACATTGCAAAGCAATAGCGCTGGTAACCATAGTGCTGCAGGATCCAGATCCCAGTGATGTGGGTCAGTAGACTGGAGATTCCCACTGTCACAGGAGACTTCCTCTTCCACAGCTCCACACAGGATATGAGCAATTTCCTCAGAGCCTAGCCTCTCCAAAATTCCCAGAAATCTATTCCATGTCGAGGGTCATATCTGGGGCATCTGCTACATCTACAACATTTTATACCAGTTTCATGTATGACCATTATGCTCTTGCAAGTGTACATGCAGGTGTGATTGTACACACTGTATCTTGTCAGCTCCAAAATATCACAGTGGTTTCGGCGAAAATGAAAGAGACCAATGTGTGACTCATGCCGTAATGACTCGGTGTTTTGCGTTAACAGTGATTTGGCTGCAGAGGTATGAGCGCGTCGTCACGCTCACTTCCTGCTGCAGTGTGTTGGTGTGTGAGACAGATACTCTGGCATTCTGGGTGAGGCTGCTGTGTAATTTTACAGGGAAAAACTAATGAACACTCAGCTGTGCTGATTTGGCCGTGCACGCTTCCTGTCAGGACCATATTTGGAAAATGTTTCCGAAAGGTAAATAAACATGCTCTGACACCTTGGCTGTTAGTTGTGTAATTGTAGGAAATAATAATATAAGAAACAATCTACAAATGAGATGTGTTTTTATTTTCACTTTTAAGGGTTAAGTTTATGTGAGTAGCGTGGAATGTGTTCACAAGAATCCAAATAAGAAACCCTTATGAATAAAAAATAGGCCACAAATTCTGAAGAAATATTATTACGTTTTCAATTTCCTTGAAATGTATGGGTTCATTTCCTGGTTGGTTAGCAGATAAAATTTGAATTAGTTTCATTTAAGGAAAGCAAGATGAGCTAAATGTTATCTGAAAAATAAGAGCCATTTTAGAGGCCAGAGGTTTTTTTACTGTGTGGATGTGATGATTTGTTGTTTTTGGTGATGTGATGATTTTAGGAAAGTTATGAACATGACATTTTGGCATTGCCAAGGCTATTATTGCATTATGTTTGGTTGAAAATGTGGGAGATATCCTCACTAACTGTCCCTAGATAGGGACAAGGTGACAAACAAGTCCCTTTCACACATTGCAACACTGAACTTATCTAGAAATTACACGGAGGAGCTGAAAGTGACAACACAAATGTCCAAATCATTCGGACTGGACATTAAACAGACTTTACCCTGCCAGCTCCCTAGTACAAAGTCTGTGTAACTTCCGATTGTGCCCATGTGTGAATAGAGTGGGTCATTGTCCGGAGAATTCACCGCGATCGAGTAAGCATGTTGAAGATGTTCCAATCATGCGGCTGGTGTGAAATCGGAAGAAACAAACAGCCGAGGGTGAAGAACAAGGGTCATTTACACACAGACAGCAACGAAAATGTCTAACTGGAGAGACAATGAGATTCGGGAACTTCTGTCGGTAATAGCTGGCACCGAAATCATCTGACAAATTCAAGGAATGGCAAAAGACTTGATTGTTTATGACCAAATTACAAACCAGCTATGTGACCGTGGGGTAATCCGTGTCATGTCCTGCCTTCTCCACGCTCTACCCAGGCACCACCCCTCACCTAAACCAAAAACCTTATCCAGTAGGTGAGAACGTCTGAGACGTTCTGATCTCCTGTTGTGTGCTAGATGTGTGGCAGACATTGTCCAGAGATCATATGAGAAAACGGCTATATATCCTCCAAGCTCAAATAAACAAGGCAGAAAGGCATTACACATACTTCTCACTATATATGACAACTCCAGCTCTTCTTTTTGTAGCTGCTCTCTCCCACAACGTTCTTTTTCTGCCCCCTGGTTGCTCAGGTTATAAAAGAGATGTTGCATAACCCTGCCTCGGGAGAAAAGTTTGATGATGAATCTGGACTCATAACTGGGAGAAGGAAGGAGGCAGACAGATAGAGACAGAAGAGGAGTAAATCCACACCTAGACAGTAACATGGTATCTATCTAAAAAGGAAAGGGAAAACACACACCCTAAACTGACAAAAATGTGACAAAATGACAAATTCCTAGAAAGCCATGACAAACCAATTGCAAGAAGAGGTGGCGGGAATGAAAGTAATGATGACACCAGTCAGAAACTCCATAGAGGAGGGAGAAAAGATGATGAAATGAGAAAAAGAAATGGGATTGCAAATGGGGGGAGGAAGGTCACGGATGTCACAGCATGTTAGTCAGAATGCTGACGTTGCCATGGTGACAGGAGGGCAACACCAGAGTGGTGGGAGGCAGTCACATGACCCAGGATCAGGCCCTGGAGGAGGATGCCACAAACCCTCTTCTGACCACAGATCTACCAGATGGGGGGGGGGGATGGAAAAGGAAAGGAGGCAGGAAGATGAAGCTGATTGCAAGTTACATGTATGTGGAAAAGTTCAACTCTGAGCGAAGTGGGAAGCAGAATAACGTAGTGAGTGAAGACAGATTTCTTTCACCAGAAGGCCAAGGTTCAGACCCCACTGACATCAAGCATCCTGTCCTGCTGTAGTGTCCATAGCATGACATTAACTCCAACCACCAGCTTTTCAAATAAGTTCAAACTGAGCCGAGTAATAACCGTGTTTATAGGTGGAGATTTTCGCATCACAAAAAGATTAAAAAGGATTTAAACTCAGTAGCTATTAGGTGTAAATGTTGTGAAGATAACCGAACCAACTGACAATGCTAACGCTAACTTGCTAATATATATGTTTAGATTGAGAGTAACATCTGACCTCAGAGCATTTCACAAAAATAAAACAATATAGCCTACCACAAATTACAAAACGTAAGGCCAATAAAATTACACTAAATGAGCAAATAATGTCAGGCAGATTAGTATAATCCAGTATTTCCCACTGATCCCAAACTGCATAAATACAACCTACTCTGAAACACACTTTCCTGCATGTAAAGATAAAAACTGTAATATGTTTACAAAAAACTGTCTTTTAACACTTGCCCCTGTTTTTCCCTTAGGCCTGTTATTTGCTAGTGTGGCAGGCTTACCAAACGGTGCCGGGATAAAGCCTTACTTCCTGTCCGCACAGGAAGTTTGTCCTGGCAATGGCAAGTTCTGAATAATATTTGTATCGTGCAATAAGGCAGGTCTGCTCTGTTCTTTCAGTGAATGATTGTATGATTACATCATTTTCGTGGCGTTCCACCGAAACACGTTTCCTTCCGACACTATTTTGCAGAGGCACCGTCGGGGCATGGCGCTGCCCAGGACAATTGTGATTGGTTTAAGGGAATACAAACAGGCCAGGGAGGTTTTTTTCACATCCAGGAGTGAAAGCACACTGACTCGAGACTTTCCCTCAGCAGCGGTGTGGAGATAGGTCTAGCTACGCGACGCGAGACTAGTTAGTTGCTAAAGAAGCTATTTACTGATGCTACAGTTACTTCATTGGATGGTGCTACGGATTAGCTAGTCTTTACTAACTTAGACCTTTCTTAAGTTTTGAGAGTGCAACCCACTTGTTTGAAACCAGCTAGTAGTTTTTAGGAACTCAAGACTTAACACACAAACTCTGTAATGGATTTACAAATAGCTGGTACAACCCAATCCAGATATGCTGTTTTGTTGCTCACTGTGCCCTGAGACATCCTTGTGGTAGGGGTGTGGCTATTATTATATCACACAAAAAATTCTCCCAGGGCATTATCACAACCAATAGTTTCAAACTTCCAACTCTGTTCTTCTGCGGTTTCACCGAAACCTTCCAAAATCACACAAATAGCATGGTCGTCTCCAAATTATGTTGTTTCCCCTTGTCTAAATGTGACCTAATGCATCACTTCTAAACATCTGATGTAGGCCTGTGATCAAACAAGGACACGAACAAACTGCATGGAAGCATTCGAGGCCGCTCACTTCTTGTAAGAGAAGCCAGCCTGTCATTCAAGTGAGAAACCACACCCAAACCTCAGGAGCTACATCTGAGGCCTGCTAGAGAGCAACAGCAGCCAAGTGACTGACACAGTGCCTGACTCACTCAGACCCAAGGTAACAACACGCAATCAGAGATGTTATTGAAGCTCTATACATTTGACAATGTATCCAGGTACCAATTGTATATTTAATTATACCTACAGAAAGATCAAATTGCACTCTGATATGCCTCCATAAACGTAATGACCTGATTTTTTCCCATCATAATTAAAACTCTGATTGCAATGAGCTCAATTACAAATCAGGTCCTTAAGCATTCCTTGTCCTCACTGACACCAGTGAACAAAAGCTATTAATCCACACCGGGGACGTAGTGAGTAACTAGTCCTGTCTGACTGGCTCATTTGGCCTAGTTTCCTTTTCAGATCGAGCTCTGGTGCAAACCAAGGCAACTGTGCTATGATTATCTAAAGATGGGTATAAAGAGGAGTTTGACTGCGTGCCCAGTGGGATCCATCTTGTGACACAGTAGGGCGGTGTCTGGAGGCCTGTTTAAACAAACCCTGCACTCTCTTTTTTATCCTTTATCTCAGCTGCTCTCTCTTTCTTGCGCTACCTTTGTGTTTGTTGTAGCTTCTTGATGATATTACTCTCTATCAGAGTTGTGTGATCAGGAAAGACAATATGCGGGAAGCTATGAAACAACAAGGGAAAGTAATTTCCAATCAGACTTGAAGGGTAACTGCAAGGCCAAAGCCCTGAAATGAACCATAAAGAGCACTTAAATACCACTCCTTGTCACATCACAACTTTTTCTCCCCCGATCCATCTCTCTTTCAGTTCAGGCTAAAGACATGTCCAGACATTACAGTTGAAGGAATGACAGGAATGGGAGGAATTCTGGGGCATTCCCATCTCAGCACAGTCAGCTCTGAATGAAAAGGCCACTCCCTGATTTATATAGAGAACTGAATTAAGAAACTAATGGATAATCAGTCATGACACTTGTTGTATTTGCTCAGTCCAGTCGACATACACAATGAGAAATGCTAGTTTACACTATCATGGCCACACTTCTGACAGACTAAGTACAGAGAAAGACAGAAACGCTCCAAAACTACTGTAATAGATATTAAGTTTCTCCAGCAAAATCTACATATTTGAAGATCTCTAGATCTGTCAATCGTATGACAAGATATCACACTTCAAGGTGCAGTATGGCAGGGTTTTTCCTGCATAGAGGAATTTTTGGCACCCCTCCATAAAGAGGTTTTAACCAGAGCCAAAGGAAAATCACCAGCACCAAAATGATAAAAACTGAGAATAAAAATAGCAATTCAAATCCTCTCCAATTGTATTTAATAGCAATTTATCAAACAGCTGTTGAACAAGCAGAACATAATCTTAAATATGACATATTTGACTTCCAGCAGTCAACTTCCCTCTCATCCACAGCCGCTATATTTGCACCATCTTGCATAGTCACCCCCCAAAGGCCCATTCTGAGCAAAGAAAAACCCCTGTATGGTCAAAGATTATGATACAACACAGCAACAATCGACGTCTCCTGTCTTGACTCACTCAGAAAACTACAAGCGGGGTCAACCACACACACTGCTTTGCAGCTGGTTGAGGCTACAATTTCGATGGTCAAAGTTCCCCAAATTCCCACGAATTTGCTTTGTCACCGTAAACAAATGTTTTATTCGCCCCTTCGTTCGCATAGAATGGAAGCGTGTGATCGTACCCTAAGTCTCATGGACTGAGTAATAACTGGGTAATAAGAAAACTGACAGGTCTAATCCAGCCGCCCACTGTTCCTGTGAGGGAACATGGTACAACGGAGGAGGTGAGTGATGCCTCTGCTGCTTGTGTCTGGACAAAGTCTTTGCGTTGGAATGCTGCAGGAATCTAAACTGCAGTGGGTTTAAATGTGCACAACGTGGGTTAACTGCAGTGTGTGTTCATGTGTGACTGAAAGAGAGAAAAAACAAAGCTCATTCAGCCTTCTAGGGGAAGGCAAACAAGGAGTGAATGGTTATTCCTGTGTTGTTATGGTAATGCTCAACACAAAAAGAAATGACTGCGACACAGACTACAAAATTAACAATGCTGCCGCATATAAACTAAATGCAAGCAGTGTCACGTGCACTTTTTGTTGGATTGGAAGTGTCGAGTGATGTGATGTGTCAAAATAAACAACGTAGAGAAAGAAAGGCTGATGGAGTCAAATGGATTTCAGAAAGCACACTGCCTTTAACAGATACGGTACATAACAGGCACATCTGCCAAGAAAAACGGGCGAAAACCACACTCTTGAACACAACAGAGCCTCAAAAATAGCATGATGACGCTGGGAGAGAAAGAGAAGTCTGTAATTCAGCAAGGAGCCTATATAGTGATTAAGTCCCATGTAAAAAATGCAAACACACACCACCCACTCTCACTGGCTCTGCTGCAACACTTCCTGTCAGAGCAACTGCTACCAACAGCAAAAAAAAGAAGAGAAACACCACAGATCTGTGCAGCAACCAGCACACTTAACCCTTATCTTAATCATTAAATAAATCAATATTTTGTTTATTGCAACCAAGGAAGGGAAATTACTTATCTAAGGCTATACAATCTGTCTCTACAATTATCTTTACATAGCAGAAATTAGCTCTAAAAGTAAAAGCACACTTCCTGCCACAGCAAAGAAAATATGTGTTTATGTCAACTCGGAGAAAGATGATCAAACAGGCCGACACCTTCCTCTCTTACAGTCACCATTCCAGCAGTGACTGAACTCCCATAGGTCACGAGGCCACCCTGAGTAGCCATACCACATCCCAACCCCCCCTTAACCATGGCAACCACGTCACATGACCATCTCCCATGACCGGCAACCACTGACAAGGCGGGCCATCTGTAAACCTGGACACAACTGATTTCCTGTCGCAACTGAAACCAATAGATTTAAAAAATAGCCGAATTAAATGTGTTAAAATAAAAACACTGCAATTCAAGTATGCAAACATGTGGCTGCAACATATTGAAAACTTAATAATGGAAAGGCTGAAACCAATTAAACTCACAACCACCCAGAGACAACATTGGTGCCAAGTTGTGCAACAACCAAAAAGGAAGTGAAACTTTCACCTTCTCACTTCTTAGAAAGAGATAGATAAAAAGAAACAGGAACTCGACAGGCCTCTTTCTCTCCAAAGGGCAAATTCTTCTGCTATCAGATGTTTATACCACAGCAAGACAGAAGCGGCACAGCAGTCGAAGATGGGGGTGTACATTTACAGTATCTGGGGCATAGCTGTAATAACTTCTCCCTCTCATCCACCACCAGTTTAACTATAATATTATTTTAAAAGGCAGAGTTCAACTTCAGCTGTGTCCACGTCTAATCACACAATCTGTATCGAAGTCTTGGGAGGAAACATGCTAATCAGCCTTGACTTTACATAGATAGGACAGTTGTAAACTAGCCACGACTTGTGGTGGATGGAAGGAAGATCTGAGACCATCAACAGCCACAGAAACACAAAGCATCTTTGCACTGAAGCTTTAGGGAGTGAATAAAATACACAGCTTGTGTGTACATGCACATGGGTTTCTACTCACACAGAAATAATCTGCAAATAGTGTAAAGATTGTTGTATATATACACAGTAGTGCTAGGAAATAGTCACTTGTTCACTGTTGTTCATATGTCTAAATTAATGATCTAAAGCAAATTATAAGGAGTTTTGTCAAATATAATGCATAGTGGAACACAGTTCAGTGCAATATGCAAACATTTCATTATTTTTACATGGAATTTGGCATACTTTCACTATATTGTGGTCTATATCAATATCATAAAAAAGTTTTATTAATATCACAATATGGATTTCAACAATATTGTCCAGTGCTAATGGACACCACCTGTTGGATGCAATATTCACGCTGAATTGCCCCCTCACACAACCCTGTACTCTGACCTGCCCATGCCCCACAGTCACATGGTGCAGGCAAAGCCAACGGATATATATGATACCATTGCATACACTGGCTAACAGGCGCAGATACCCAGGCATACACTGTCCCACATAGCAGTCTGTGCGGGACAGTGACAGGCAGACACATATGCTCAAACTCATAAGACACATACAGTACATACCATAACACAACACATACACAGTGCAGCTCAAAGACCAGCACATATCTACCCTCAGACAGACTGGACTCTATGCGAAGCTTGTCTTGTGTTTGTTTACTTTGTCCCCCTCCCCAAGCCATACTGCGGTCGACCAGCCAGCCGGGGCTAGGTAATCCCTGTAGGTAAACAGAAGCAGAGCGGGGCCTGCTCAGTCATACCGACCTCTCCACATCACACCACTACACCCACACACACTGCAGCTCTGGGCTCAAACACTACTACACCCACACACAGTTAAAAGAGACGTTTCTCTGGAGCTGCGTAGCCTCGTCTATTAATGCATGTGAGAATGATGAGGAGATAGAGGTAGTGTTTTCATCCTGATCACATTTTGTCGGTGAATATGGGTACGGTTCATCCAAAAGGCAGGAATGACACTTCTCCTCAGGTACTTTACGATTACCTTGACTCAAAGTCCTGCTGTTCAGGGACGTTGCACGCATGCGGTCTAATAGCCTGACCATAACCATGCTTAGATAACCAGTGTCATGTAAACACCGCAACAGAGTAACAGAGGTGAGCTACTCATCTCTTTTTCAAACTAGTCACAGTATGCACCTTGGTTTGGTTTCTGTCAGCTTTTGGTTTTGCACATGCATCAGAGTGGTCTCTGTGTTAACCACACAGAAAGTTTTGTGTTTGAGAAAAAAAAGCATGGCTACCCAGCAGTAGAAAAATAAAACTAGATTTTGGGGGCAAAATGGCTTTCATGGTGTTTCAACGAACACTGCATGCAATAAAGCTTACATTTAGGTGCCCATCCAGTAAATGTATCAACATAAAACTCAACAAACACATTGTATTTTCCTATTGTACTCTCATTTCCTGTTAGCCTATGGGTTATCAACTATCAAACACCTCATGTAAGTTTGGGTTTTGGGGGAAGTCATGTTACTGTAAACTATGCACACAACTGAACATTTACTTGTTGACCTACTTTTTGACCACTTCCTGTGGGTATTTGTAATAATCCAGTTATTTGTGTGTATTCAAGCATACTAAGCTGATGTTTAAGCAATGATAAAACTCTTGTCCAAACCTCTCATAACAACTTCTTTTAGGATCAGCAAACTGACAATTAACTATTGTGGTAACGCGTTGAAACAAGTAGATGTCAACAAAGAGAAAACACAGCCTGGTTTCTTTTTTTAAAAATGCAATTTGTATTAAAAGTCTTGTTTTTAAAACAGCCAGCCCATTGTTAAAGGGCTGGTCTGAAATTAAACTTACAATCAGGTTAGATTTGTCAACGGTACATCATCACATTTCCTGTTAAAAACAACAAAATAAACATAAACAGAATTTGATTTAAGTGGTCTGGAAGGTAAGCGTTTGGTGTTGTTATCACGTTTAGGGAGATTCCAGTACCTGTGCATTTCAAGATATAAGTTTGGCCAGACTAAGCAGACATTTCAAAATGAACACCTTAGACTTCAAAAAGGCCAACGTAAAACATACAGAAAACCGCCATTCCATTAACAAAAAGCCTATTGTAGTTTCTTTTCAGCCTCCACCCCTACGAGATTATCCAGAAGAACAGTTCACTAAATTGTGGATTGCCATGATGAAGGGTTCTTTTGGTGATATATGTAGGTTGGCACTAAATCTGAACAGCTGATTTGTTTTGGAAAGGCACTCGACATAAGGACGATCGGGTCACCGTCCCCATGTCACTTCAGTTAAGGTCCTCTCGCACACTGAAGAGGAGATGAAGAAAAAAAAAGTGGCACTCATCACGTTTACTCCACCAGCAGGTAAGTGGTGTCAATTTCTTTTGACTTTGGAGAAAAAAAAAATAGGATTTGGAGTGTAGTGGAGCATTGCTCCAAAAATGGGTTAGGCAGAGATATCACCCAAATCTTTACCCACCCCAGACTGTGCAGTTTATTTAACAAAATATACTCTATCTCTCTGTAGAAATATCCATTTGAGTGTCTCTAAGTGTTGCCCGCCATATCTTTTCCATTTGGGGTTTAGTTCCAGTTGTGAGTACAGTTGGAACTTGTGAGGGGGGGGGTGTTGCTGAAACTCTGGATCTGACACTGTGTTGACATCAATGGTGGACACGGATCGTGCAGCAAAGATACTCCAACCCAGCAGAATTCCTGAAGAGTGGACCCCTCCCTCTGAGTCTCAGTTGCTCCCCTCCTCTCGTCCCCCTGCAGCATTCCTCCCTGTATTTTCCTCCAAGGCCAGGGTGAGACACGAAGAAGAGCTCAACAGTACACACTTGCTGCAACACACTGCCACAAACAAGAGATAAGAAGAATCATGAATGAACTACAACAACCTCTGACTAAAGATAAAGAAGAAACACACTGCTTTTAAGGCTTATTCTGGGCATCAAAAACCAACTTGCTGAGCCCTGAATGTAGGCCATACAAGAACATTGGAATCTCCTGACTCCTGTTAACCTCATTCTGGAAAATACCATTTGAGCAGTTGTTTAACTCCATAGGCGTACAGATTCAACAACTAACTTTGTAAACCTAATTAAGTCAGTCATAGCTTGCCCCTCCAGTTCTGCATGTGAGTCACAGACACTTCCCCAATCTGTTTAGCAAAACAATAGACTGCAAGTGTCCTACTGTTTGTTACCAGTGAAAACTGAACTTATATGAACGACAACTGACAATAAACTAAATACACTAAAAGGCTAACCTTTAAAATGAAGCCAAGTTGGGCATACATCCGGTATATTGTTGTTCACTACTCCATAGCCTACTTATATGGACATGTGCTAAGGAAAGGATTTCAATAACATGTTTATGATAAGTACTGGTTATATAGTGTGTGTCACTGAAATTATCACTAATGTCAGCTTTACATGTTCAGTGTATGGTGTCTCAACTTACCATTGCAAACTTAAAACCGAACAAAGAATAAAACTTTATGGTTGTCCATTTTTCTTAAAGAATGACACAAGACGAACAGCACTGGTCGTCGCCATTTGGTGTTGAGGCATAGTTCATCTGTCGGACAATCTCTGCAAACAGTTCGTCCACCGACGTTTTATTTTTGGCTGAAGTTTCCATGAACGGGCAGTTCCAGTCGTCCGCCAGTGCCTTCCCTTCACCGGACGAGACCTCCCTCTCCCCCTCCAGGTCCACTTTGTTTCCAACCAGAATCATCGGCACTCTCTCGTACCTTTTCACCCGAATGATCTGATCCCTCATCGGTTTGATATCCTGGAAGCTCTGCTGGTTAACCAGGCTGTAGACCAGGATGAAACCCTGCCCGTTTTTGATGTACAGGTCTCGCATGGAGGCGAACTGCTCGGTCCCCGCCGTGTCCAGGATCTCCAGGACGGACGGAGAGGAGTCCACCTCGATCTCCTTCCTGTAGAAATCCTCTATCGTGGGGTCGTATTTCTCTATGAAGGATCCCGTCACGAACTGGACGGTTAATGCGGATTTACCGACCCCTCCGGACCCGAGAACCACTACTTTGTACTCTCTCATGGTTCCCAAAACAGCCAACACTCCTGCTTCCTCTCCGCTGTGAGCCCGCTAGCCGCCCTGCTGGGTTTCAAACCGCTCACCGTAGCGCCTCCGCCAGCAGTTTTTGTACGGTCTCTGGTCGGTGGATACGGGGCGTGGCCGTCAACTATTGCTGTTCAGGGGGTAAATACGGTTGTTTCGGACCCACGCTCAGCATTTGTATTGTGGCATGTTGAGTTCCCGACGACAGCCCGGCCGGTTCTTGAGCAAGCTTCCCCCGTTTTCGTTCAAGTAGCCACCGTGCGCCCGTTGCTCTCTTTGGTACAGTCAAGTCAAACACAACTAAAACCCTCCCCTTCCTGTGAGAGATTTCAAAATAAAAGTATAATAGCCTAATGTGTCCTGCAAAGTCAATCCAGTTACGATGTAACTTCTTGTTGAATAAGCAGTTCACTAGTTATTTTGCTAAAATGGTTGTTAATTAGCGTATTATTGTCGCTAATTATTGTAATAGTGTAGCCACTATACCTTCTTGAAGGCGAGTTATTTGATTTCCGGTATAGTTTTTGCTAACACTGGCTATCTTGACGCCGTGCTCCCTTGCGCTTCCTGCCCACACTCAGCACGCAGTCTGCGTCCCACGTCACTCCAGTGTTTAGTTAAAGGTGCAGTGCGGCTGTTATCGCACAGTCAGCGCAGCGACACAGTAGGGCCTACCCACGCAGACCTGCCACACCTTAGTTTCGACATCACTGATCCTTGGGCTTACTACTGCTTGACTCATTCTCACACAACTTACTGGAAATGCCTATCCCCTGCAATTTGTGCAGTCAGCTGATTGCCTAATGTGGTTCGCTTCACTTCTTAAACTCTCGGTCCAGTTTCAAGATTTCCAAAGATACCAACTAAGTCAAGCTGAATTACAAAAAAACATCTATAATATTTCAAAATTTAAGGGGGAAAACCAAGAGTTACGGATGTGGCTTTTCACCGTAATACATGCTGTTAAAAAATATCAGCAAATCTGAATGACATAACAAAAACAGTGAAGAGGAAGTGACTCACATTACCAATACTGAGAAGCATGACCCAACGTGTGACACATATATGGGGCTTTTGTCTTGCATGTCTCCATTGTGCTTATTTTGTTTTCTTGATGCAACCCAGTACCAGATTAATCTTCACTTCCTTGTTCACTGACTTGTGCCATTGAGCCTCCTTTCTGTTGTCAGTCAGATCAATATCTGAACCACATTCAGACTTGTAGGAAGAAAACATGTCACACATCTTATTCCCTCAATACAAATTATTACATTCAGGTAAACATTATAGAGCTAGCAGATGTAGCCTACAAGTAAACATTTTAAGCTTTCCCTTCATCCCAACTTCTATTACACTAAACAACCAGTTTAACGCTTACGGTTGTAGCACCTCAGGCACAGTGTAGGAGGCGTCATAAGGAAGGATGTTGTTTTAGTAGGCCGATGTATTATGATTGTTAAGATTTTATCTATTTGCTTACAGTGTAATTCATGTTTCATTTATGTTACCTTGGGTTACGTGCAATATCTTATGCTATGTGCAATATCACAGAGTGCATCGCTGCACTGTTTGGTCGGTCTTTAATTACATTGATCATGTTGATCGAGTATTGCTATTGTTTGATTTCAGCTGTGTGCAGCTTTTTTTTAACATGTATGCACGACAGCATTGTCTAGAGAACCAAGCATTTAGTGATAATTTAATGCATTGTGCGACTGCAGCGGGGTGCAGCACTTTTTGCACTACTGCACCACTACATTGCCTGTTGTGTTACACTGTATGTCATGTGATGCATTATGTGATTGCAGCGGGTGCAGCATTTTTTGCACTTGTGCACCACTGCATTGTCCTGTTGTGTTACACTGTATATGCCATGTGATGCATTATGTGATTGTAGCGGGTGCAGCACTTTTTGCACTAGTGCACCACTGCATTGTCTTGTCAATGATGTACTGTATATTTTCTTGTCCATGTATTGTATTGTAATGTATTGCTTGACTGCAGCTCTGCGTAGCACTTTTGACCAAGACAAATTTCCTTCGGGACATTAAAGTTTATCTCATCTCATCTCAAAAGTTGTTTGTTCTCTTGGTTGTCTCTCAAACCATTATACATCTGGAAGTTATTTACACGACTCATTAATTGTGTCTTAAATCCAAGTGTAAACCCGCATGACAAATTTGTAATAAAATCAATGATCTAAGTCATCACATTTCTGTTTGTGTGTGCATGCGGGTGTGTATAAGCTCATCATTACATCCTCTTGTAAATCGTGAAATAACCACTGTTTCCAATCAATGCCCGTCAGCGCAGCGCAGTGATGATTAAACCACAGTCATGACCTCATCACCTCGAGGGATGGCTGGGAAAACTCTGCCTGATCAATAGAATTTTAATTCATCCACAAATCAACAGCGATACAAAACACACTCATGCAGTGCTCGTGAATGGGGAAGTAAATCTGTGAGTCAGTTACTGTTGAATCACAAATAATATGTCATAATGTTCACATATAACACAATTGTCATCCACCTACACACAGATAGAAGCACATGCAGATGCAAAACTGCTGTAGACATTCAGAGGATTTTGACACAGTTTTTGAGTGACAGTAGGTGAAAACATGTGGATCAGCTCATCATGTGAGCTTTCCAAGTGGCCTGCAGCCATCCCCTCCCCAAATCCCATTAACAAACAACAAGTCAAAGCCTACATGAAGACAATCAGCGCTCTGCCCCATGGGGAGTGAATGTGACCGAGTCTTGTGATGTGGATTGTCACATCTGTGAGAGTGATCACCCTGAATGTAAAACCAGGCCACCCTGTCAGAATTTATTTTCACACACCACTGATAATTAGATAGACATGGCTACTTTATCAATTCATGGTATGCCCTAACCCCCAGGTGCATTCCTCACAACAAACTAACAAAGAGCTGGATAAGGGATGTGTGGCCCTTCACACAGTTGTCATGGTGTTTCTGACTTGACTGTAACTTGTCGGCTCAATTGTACCTCTCTCTCTCTCTCAGACACACAAGTCACATGAACAAAGAGGCAACATTTGCTGAGAGATATTTGATGCTGAATAACAAATATTGCTTGATGTTAGTAAAAACATGTCCCAAGTTGTTTTACCTGCATAGATAAGTGCAAGACTCTTGAATGATTAATGGTGTAAGAAAATATCGATACACTTGAGTATCGCAATATGTTTTTTGATACTGTATCGATTCTCAAAAGCACTGTATTGATTTTTAATTAATAGTTTACATGCAAAGATTTGTGACAGACAGTGGTTCATCTTGTGTTGTTTAAACCGCTGACCGCTATAGCAGTGTATCTTCAGCCATCACAATGTTTGGATGTGGTGGTGTGTTCTTTATACTGAGACAGTTTTCTTAAAATTAGATATAAAAAATCGCCTTGCTCGCAATATATCACAATATATTGAATCGCAACCCCATGTGTCACCAGATTTTGCCAATACACAGCCTTACAAATGATTTACAAATGATTCAGATTTTTTCCAGTCTCTATAAACAATACTCCTATGCACATTCAAAGAGTTATTGGTCACTCTTTGTGTCACTGTCCTTCCACTGCAGCTCAGCAAGGTGTCAGGTGAAACACAAACATGGACTTTTTGGCTTAACAGTAACTTTCAGATTGTAACGTTGGAAGATATACTCTTCATTAGGTGAATGCAGACTGCTGAT
>JAOVVB010260007.1:0-19243 GCA_028570985.1 Heterobranchus longifilis
TCTGTAAAGCACTTTGAATTGCCTTGTGTATGAATGGTGCTATACAAATAAATTTGCCTTGCCTTGCCTTGCCTAATTCATAGATAACTCATGTAATTGCGAGCCAGGAGGCCCAGGAGACTGATGTTCTCGTGTTGCTGCTGTGTACGCAGGCCTACTTGGCTGACAACATTTGTCTCGACTTATTGTTGATGTATTGTCTTGTTGAGTTTCACTCCATTTACTATTCATCGCTGTCCATTGATGGGGGGGTTCTTGTGAAGGAAGGGAAGGGCCTCCTAAATGTCCGTAGCCCCAGGGCCTAAATATTAAGGCACCTATGTGAATATATATCCACATTCTTAGTGCAATGAGACACCTGGCTTTGACATCTGCCATGTCATCTTTCATCTCCTTATTCTGAGAACATTGTGAAAAGTGAATGATTCAAAGGAATATGACCTGTTATTGTCTGTTAGAGGAGGTATAACTCACTAATACATTGCACCATTTTCTGTCTCATCTCCCCAAACACAAAAGAGAGGTGGGAAGAGAAGAGCACATGACAAAGCAGTCATTGGGGCATTGAAGGGATTGGCTATTGTGGAAAAGAACACATTAGGCTAATGGATGAAGCCAATGGACTCTTCAACCTCCAAACACCATCTACAACCTCTGCGCACTAATGTATCATTCCTCCAAGGCTGGACAATTCCTCCCTAAGAGACTGTATGGGATGCTTTTTATGGATATATGCATTTTGGAAGAGAATAATTTCCTGAAAGAGCTCGGGTCTGAGGTTTGAGAAAGGCAGCTGCGGACTGAAGCATTAGTGGAAACAGTAAATTACAGTCTTAGGAGGCGATCACACAGAGACGCGTCGCTACAGGTGCGGCCGCTTCAAAAACGTTTTTGCCAAAGCATGTCGAGCAAAACAGCGTGGTGCGCCTGTGAAGCGGGGCTGCGCGCACAACCGGGCAATCAGATGTGATTAACGAGGAAATCAAACCACAAACACACCCAAACTAATCTCCTGTAATCTCACCCATGCACCGCCGTGCCGCAGGAAAACAACAATTGCTGGTGTTTCTAGCAAGGCGTCTCGTTGTGATCAGTGCCT
The DNA here is from genome assembly GCA_028570985.1 of Heterobranchus longifilis. Taxonomy (NCBI): domain Eukaryota; kingdom Metazoa; phylum Chordata; class Actinopteri; order Siluriformes; family Clariidae; genus Heterobranchus; species Heterobranchus longifilis. The sequence goes on from JAOVVB010260007.1 coordinate 1,100, forward strand.
TAAATGTCAGTATATCTGTGAATAGTAGTATAAGGACACATCAAAATATCCATAGAAAGTTCTATTTCTGCAGCATCTTGTCTTTTGATCATTTTGACCCAGTTTCTGCCTCTCCTGTGTTACCATTATATTGGACTCACAGAGCGAAATATCAGATTTTCCAAAACATGCACACAGGGCAATCTTTGAAAAACCAAGGTCATCTAAAAAAAAAGTACCCCTGTTCTGAATACTTCCAATATTTTCAAATACTGAAGGAATATTCTGCACAGTAAAAAAAAGAAATTGCACCCTTTTCCCAGAAATGTAGCCAGAAATGGCATCTCTCCTTGCTCAGTTTGTACAATATGAAACAGTCTAGATGTGTCTTATATTTTAAAGTTGCATACAAAATAACATGTTCATATATTGATTGGATTTTTACAAAAAAGAGCATTGTTGTTAAACTACATTCTGGGTTTTCCATAGAATGACTGCTATGTTTTCCAGAAAATGGAATGCATACATAATACATGAGAGGCACAAATTGGGGCTATTGATCTGTATATGTTCAGTTATGACTTTTCTTGGCTAATGAATTCCTAAATGTAACTTCAAAGCTATGGGGAGCCATACAGCTCCGTTGTGGAGAAACAAGAGTATTTGGATACGATCGATAGTGGAAAAATGGATTAGCAGTGGCTTGAGAAGTTTCTATTAAAGTTGTGTTGCACTTTTGGGTCGTCTTTGGTATCCATCGCAACTGTTGTGAATCCAAGCAGACTATCATCTTTCAAACCTGCAGATGTGTGTTCAAAAGATATATTTTCGATGAATTTGTCACCAGAAATAAATATATCTTTTGATGTTAAGGTGTATTTCATTGACAACTGGAGGTACACCAAGAGGACAGAGGAGCCTCCCTCTCAGTGAAGACAAGGACAAAGACAGCATCATGAGACATCGCGTCATTTTAGAGTTGACGTGTGACAGCAGAGGCCTTATGGGATTCTGTGAACCGGGCAGAATTATTTATGTTGTACGTTTTAGTGACATACCCATAGGGCAGGTAGATTCACCTTGATTCAAGGTGGGCTGACAGTACTCTGAGCAACAGATACTCTACAGAAGCAGCTTCTCTCAAAAGCTGTTGATTTAGCCATGAAAGTGAATTGTGGATTCACGGAAGGCAAATTTAGTTAATTTCATGACAGCTTCTTACGTAATTCCCCCTAATTTTGCTTCCAGTGGCTAAGCCGTTTGGGCAGAAGATGCAGAAAGGATAACATCCTCACTGGCATACTGAATTGATGATAATGCTCCTCAGCTTTTACTGATGGTAGGGAGGGAGCATACATGTCCCATGGTTTGCTGAATAATTAGTAAAGCCACAATTAGAAAGACTCACACTGGGCTTCCGTTGCCCAATGTGATTAAGGGCTGCCGTCTCTTTTGTCACCCTTCCAAGCGCACGTTCCCCTTACAGCTGGCATGTTGTTAGCAGTCAGGCCTTTTTAGCTTTTCGAGGGATGCTCGCCTTTAAGAAGCACTGAATATCTCACACTTAAGAGTCAAGGGTTATGGGGCCAGTGGAGCGCAGGGAAGTCTTTAGGCTATCTGATTGCCGGTTAGAAAATTACAGGTCTCGGTTGAGGAAAAAAATGGGTACTTACTCAGTTACTTATTTCCCCCTACTTCCTTTAAGTGCTCTTAGAAGTCATGACATGGGTATATTGATGGCAAAAGATTTGAGAGAGCACAAAACAAGTCATGCACATGCACAGATTTGCCTGAGGGATGACAGAATGCAGAGCCTAACAGATGATTTGACCAGCAAGAGTGTAGCACTGTGTAGTCTTGCTGGGGGAAAGTCTGGATTCAATGTGCTTTCACTCCTGGACAGTGACAAAAACTCCCTGGTCTATTTGCATTTCCTTAAACCAATCACAATCGTCCTGGGCGGCACCACGCCCCGATGGTGTCTCTGCAAAATAGTGTCAGAAGGGAACCCATTTCGGTGGCACACCTCCACGAAAATGATGTAAAAATATTCTTTGTAGATCTTTACAATGATTCACTGAAAGAACAGAGCAGGCCTGCCTTACTACAGACTTGGTTTCCTGCATTGTAATTAATAAAAAATACCTAAATAATAAGTACACTGCAACAGCATTTTTATGTTAAATACTCTTCATTTTACTTTTAAACAGGTAAGAAAGAAATATACCAAATAATTCAGCTCTCTGGTGTGACCTTGCCTGAATCTCTGGTGTAAAAATGTGGGTAAGTGGTATAATGTTAGGCTTGCCGTTGACTATTTGCATTGCCTTTGTTCTCCCACGAGTACTGCTTGGCAATCTCTGAGTCTGGAAACATGTCTTTCACTGACTTATTTATTTCATCACAGAATGTGAAGGGGATGTTCTGTGTGGCCACTAACATCGCCATCTTAGTCTCAGCATGTAGAACTGCATCATGTCTCCCTTTACCGAGCAGGCCCATGATGCTCCGTTGTCCCTGCTGCACTCATTGCTTTCTTGCTTTGTCAGTCTCTCGATGGCAGATTTTACAGAATGCATGCCCCTTTCCTTTGAAACTTTCCGTAATAAAGGGAAATTCTTCTTTTCAGGATGTCTGAAATTTGCTGAGTATTTCTTTCTCCTTGTACTCTCCATGTTCATCTTCCGTGAGCATGAGGAGTGGCGGCCGCTTCTCCTTCTTTGAATGAGTTTGAACGATGGGTGCTAGTAGCTCCCTTCCGCGTCACGTGCATGCAAAGAAACATAATTTGGCGTAGCTGTATATTGTCCGGGGAAAAACAGTAGACTTTAAGAGTCGACGGGCATATACATGCTGTAAAGGAAAAAAAAATTGTAAATCGGGAGAAATATGGGAGTGGGCAATGACAAACAGGAGTCTCTCGGGAAAATCGGGAGGTTTGGCAAGTATGCACATTCTTCTTCTTCTTCTTCTTCTTCTTCTTCTTCTACGTTTTCCTACCGGTGCATTTCTGGCGGGCACCGCCTCCATGGAGGGAGACCTGCTCCCCATGTAGATAAAAACGGCTCATTCTAAGGTAATACAAACACAATAATTCTTATTTTGATGGGATTATATACTAATTCAAAAATACTAATGAATATTATATTCCATTTTTGCCAAGTCAGGCAGCTAAATACTGCACACTGGACCTTTAATGTATGAACTATTTTTTAAATAATTTTTTACCATGTATCATACTCCTGTTTATACATTGACTTGGAAAATACCTTACAGTGTTTAATGAGTTGTTTCAAATAATTGAATCGAAACATTTAAAACCATTAAACTTTAAAATATATCTATAGTAACTCATAAAATGGATTCATCCAACTTTATTTTATCCTTTTTAGTCTTCTTTTTTTTGGTCATAGATCAAGAATCATTTTATGTGTGAGGTTTTCGAAATAAGGGGGAAATATATGTTTGCCAGTTGGCTTTAGTCATGCATTAGTCAACACTGTCAGCAGAATATTCACACCCACACCCACATTAGGATTGCAGGATGCCACCGCAGCGCTAACGAATAGTGCAAATGAAAGAATCTGTTATCGTTGGAGTGAAAACTGCAGCCTTTAACATTTATAACACACCCACCACAGTCAAACCAACGTATAGTCAGCATTCTGCACTACTTTACTGTTTAGTAAGAAACTATAAAACAATCAGCGTAAAGACTGTTTGAAGGTTTATTACAGTTCCGTCTGTGTACAAATCAATGAATATAAAAACTAATGTAAGTGGCTGAATGATGCAGATACGGTATAGGCTTTCAAACTTATGTTTGAGCACTTGTTGATTCTTACACATAGGGAGATGTAAGAAGCATTTTCATTTTTGCAGACAAGGTGTTTCTAAAGGTGTTGATTCTCTCTGGGTTTTGTGGAAGTCCTGTTTACCCGCTGCATTTTTAATGGAATCCAATTAAGGATGAAATAGTCACACGATATGAGCTCAGTCTCAGACAAACATGAAAAACAGGCTAGCAGCGAGCCACATCAAAGACAAATTTCAATTGCCTTGTGAGGAACAATGAAGGAACCATTAGACCAAAGGATGCAATGAAAGAAAGACGAGTAATAGGCCAATTCATTATAATTATTTAAATATTATAAAGAGTATGACTGGATATTTCTTCCTGGGTATCAGGGGTCGACCATCCATTACAGGGGCTAACACTGAAACACTGAAACACTTTTGCAAAAAAACAAACAAACAACATCTCATTTTTTATTTATTTTCCTAAATCATGTTTTTTTGTGTGTCCAATCCAGGGAATATCAATCAAACTGGTGTATTTTATTCATTTTAAGAATGGATTGTTTTTGCTCTACGTCTGTCCAGTCCTGACTGTGTGGACACCTACTTGAAGATGCCAAGTTATAACCATCACACAGAAAATCATCAAGAAATAAATAGTCCGCCTGTTTGGACAGTTAAAGTGTTAAAGTAAATAAGATAATATTGTTTATTGTCTGCCTTAAATTAGGCTGATCTGTCTGCATCAGTCCATCTACTGTAGACATCATTTGTCTTTCCTATACTTTTTTTTTTTTTTTGCCATTCTGTCAGACTTTACAGCTTTGTCAAGTTTATTGTTCAATGAATTATAGCTATTCTGTCTTGGAAAAAGAAGCTGAAAGCTTTCAAACTTTGCAAGACAAATGATAGCTATTCCTGCTTTGAAAAGATGAGAGGCTTTCAAGCTTTCAGACATGACAGTTAAAGAGAGGGTTTGTACTTTGAATGGCTACTCAACTTATTTACCGAGTGGCAACTAGAAAAATAATACTATAACGGCACTTTGATGCAAAGTTTGGAGGACAGCGTTAATGGGGGGCGGGGGTGGGCTGAAGGTCCTCTAATTATTTTCCAGTTTTAAGCAAAAAGCCATGACAACAAACCATGAATAGCTGAGAAACAAATGTGACTGTGACTGTGGAGATCTAAAAGAAATTTAAAAAAAAACGATACCTTTTTATTAGACATGAGGTCAAATTGAATTAATTAAACTGCTGGAATGATCCAAAACAAAAAAAATGGCAAAACCTTGTGAATGAAATATGAATTTAAATGTGCTGTGTGTTCCTCTCTCATCGCCTCTCTTCTTGGGTTTTTTTTTTTTCAAAGCTTGGCTGTCAGCGATGTCGAAATGTAAGCCACGGGTTGTTTCACGGCAGCTTTTCAGAGGTACAACATAGCTAGTAGCTGTTTTGTGAGGCTTGAATATGGGTTGGCAGTTTGCTATTTTGCCAAGACACAATTTGAATGCCAAACGTCGTGCGCAGCAGGGTGTTGGAAGGAGACATGAAATGGTCATTCAAAACTGAAGCCGTTCAAAGTGAATGAATGTAAAAACAAATATGTATTATTAAATTAATTGAAAAAGGAGGAGGATGCGAATACACATGCATCCTCCTTGTGGGCGATATTGCCTAAACAAGAAAGTGATGTAATATGAGCAGATTCAAAGGAACACAGTTCAATAGTAAATGGTTCAAGCACATAACATTCTCCACTAAACTCCCAAGGCAACATTATGTCAACACCTGATTTTAAGCTTATACATATTTAATAAAAGGCTGTGGGAATGTTGCTTTGATAAAGACCTCATTAGGTACAAGATGTAAAAACTGTGTTACAGCTTGTTCGCTGACAGTCTAAATGATTTGGGCACAGAGCGCTGTCTCACTTAAATCATGTAGAAAAAAAAAAGCCCTACAGGTAATATATACTCAACGTTCAGTGTGCAGTACAGCCATGACTCACTTTCACCAAACGTCTGCACAGGAAACAGGTGTGGTGCCACCAGACTCAACATATGACTTCATTTAATGAATTACTTTGGGTTTTATACCACTGGACTTTCCAACCCGTAAGCCAATGTATCTTTCCAGCATGCAGACACTATATTTATTAATATTTATTGAACAGTTTCATGACCCTTGTATTTGTACTTCCTCTACAAGAAGATGTTTACATGCTTTAATGTTAAAAAAAACACATTATTTTTCTCATACTTCCCATGGCCGGCCTAATTGCACGATCCAAATCTTCAAAACGTGGCATTTTCAGCGTGTAGGTTGATAACTCGGATGCTGTTGCCGTAGTTGACTTCCTGTCTCCGGTAAAACTGCCCGGAGACAGGAAGTAAGACTTTATCCAGGCACTGTTCATCCAGTAAGCCTGACTACTTTTATATATTTACCTCATTATTTGAAGCTTTGGCCATGTTTAATATGAATATCCGACATTGTGTCATATATATATATATATATATATATATATATATATATATATATATGACACAAAGTAAAGAAAAGCAGTCTCCTTTAAGGGTTGAATTGTGTGTTTCTTTTAAAGTTGCCAGAAATAGCACCCTCAACATTTTCAATTAGCCAAGTATGAACGATGAAACTCAACAGTAAGACAATGGTGAAAATGGGAGTCTCATGCTGCATTTACATGTATTCTAACGGCAGATGGACAACACCTTTTGGGCGGCATGGGAAAAACAAACAAATAAACAAACAGTCCAACGGAATGGCAGGGCGGCAAAACGAACCAGGCATGACAATATGTTGTATTGTTTACAAAGAATAGAATAAAGTATATTAAATACAATTATTTTGTGTCTATTTTTCATGGAATTATTCTTGTAATGCATGTAGCTTCTTGTATTTTCTCCGTAGGATTTGCCGTCTACCGTCTGTCTGACTCCATGTGAACGCAGCATCAGTCCTCGAGACGACTAGGTTGGTGAGGCATGAAAATAAAATTGTACTGACTAAAAGAAATAACCCTAAGATGTATTGTTTTGTGGGATAAAATAAGATAGATGTTTACAGCCAGAAATTCATCATGCTTAGAACCCAAGTGCAACAAAATAAGAGCAAACATAGAGAGCAGGAAGAAGTCCATCATACTGGAATTAGATTTGTCACGACTAAAGCTATAGCTGCGTGAACATAAATCAAGGGATTTTGGACATGCACCAATTTTAATACAATCTTAAAATAGATCGCCATAACACTTTTTTCTTTTTTTTTTAACTCAGCACTAACATCAAGGGTTTCTCTATGACTCATTTCATTATTTGGCCAGGCAGATGGTGGAGGTTTTGAAGCTGTTAAAGGGCTGCCATGCTTTGCTTTAGAAGTTAAGCTTTTTGCGGTTTTGTCTTATTTTCTAAAGTAGCCTACAGATGACATTATAGATTTTTCTCAAATCATGCAACATTTGTTCTAAACATTGTTTTTCCAAGACAGCATGAAACCATTATCCAAGCACAACCAGCCTGTGCACCTGTGACATCAGGTCACATCGATCCACTGATTCATGCCGTTTATGCTAAATTCTGACCCAGCAACATGAACAGAGGCTTTGTTTTACATTTGTGATACAGTGAGAGGAGGAGTGAGCTCCTGGGGATGTGGAGGTGTATATTTAATAAAGTAGATGATTTATATATATGAATTATACTGCATGTATTTAATTTTTTTTAAATACAGCTATTCCATATTGTCATTATAACTCATTAATTCTGAATTTGAAATTAAACTGCTGGAAGAAAACTTTTAATTTGTGTTTATTTTTATTCATTCTTTTCCAACAAGTCCTCCAAACCTTACTACCACATAGACATTTTTTTCCCTAAATTAGGGGCCCTACCAGTGGCAGGAGATCAACACATTGTCATCCCTAAATGGTCACAGTTTTAAATACGTGATTAACATTGTGTAACAGTTAGGTTAGGTTTAGGCACCAAACTAATTGGTTAGATTTAGGAAAATCAGTAGGTTACATGTGTTATATTACTTATGTGCGTAAGAACATGACATAATTAATGACGTAGAATGCAAAGTACCGTATTTATGTTTGTTACCTAAATTTAAAATCACTCAACATTGACTTTTATTTTCAAACTGGACATGAACAGCGCTCTCCCGGGACAAAGTCCTGTGTTAGTTTGATTTATCCACCACTCCTCCCACCCACCCTAAACAGACTTTCTTGATCTTAACACTATGTTAGTAGTAAGTACGGCGACTAGAGGGTGCCCCTAACAATAAACGGAAATATGGGTTGTAATAAGCTGCTTATACAAACTACCTATGGTGTTGTTTTTCCGGGGAGGACAGACTCTAATTTCCATCGGGCATTTGAAGTTAAACACATACAAAGATACCTAAAAATGAAGCAAGGGAAGATAAAAAAACAACCCTCGTCAAAATACAACTGCACAAACCTCATGTACATAAGCCAACAATGAGTCATGTTAAGTATTTTAATGGCTGATGGATAAAGGACTGTGTTTTTCTTTGACCTCATCTCAGGCAGATGGCACTCAGTACCAGAGGGAGGAATTCATCATAGGATGGATAGTGAGCCTGAACAGTCTTTTTGCAGAGCCTGTCTCTGTCAGAGCTCGGACACAGAGATCTGCTGTGCCGCTCTGATCTCAAAGGCCCGGTCAATAATGCAGTTTAAGGCATTCCCGCGTTTGATATCTGTAGTTGTAAAACAAACAAATCTTTAAAAAAACCCCACAAAAACAACATAGAGCTTACTCAGTAAAAGATGTACAATCAAAGTTTGGTCACTTCTAAGGAAACTGAGCTTCCTTAGGCAATACAGTCGCTGCTCTTTCTTATATGAGGAACCAGTGTGTGCTTAAAATGGCAATTTGTTGTTAGAGATGAAGCCAGAATACGTATCTACAGAATCAACATCCATTCTCTTTATCATGGCGCTTGGCTGGCATGGGGCTTCTGTCTAAAATCTACCCACATGGTATAGATTAAAATTATATATTATTGATATGACATGTTTAATAGTTGATAGCCAGCACCATGAAATGATTAATAAATGAATAGTCAGGTTTTTCATTAGCTCTTTACCCCCCATTGACAAGATTTTAAGCCATTTATGAATGATACATACACTGGAAGTAGAGAGACGTGAGGAAAACAGCCATGCAGAAACTGAAATTGAAAAAAAAAAAAAAAAACCTGTCATCTTGGGGTCTTTGCCAGGGTGTCTCCCCGGTGGAGGGAAGTGTGAATTGAATTATGTTTACCAGGATATGGGCCCCCTTCCCTGGGCTGGAGGCTGGAGAGGCAGATTTTTATCCAAGTGAGGGGCACCTTCCCTGGGGAGGATCTGAGCGAATGTCGAGCTAGGTGACTAGAGCTCCAAAATGACTCTTTTTTTCTGGGATTTCTCATCCATACAATGTTAGCAGTAGGTCCACATAACTTTTTTATTTTTAGGCAAGTAAGACATGGGCAAAAATGATAGAAATGACTGTTTGTCAAAAAACGCAATTTTCTCAGCTTTTTGCCCGATTTGATTAAAATGACCAACATTCAAGTGTTGATAAAAAAAGAATGAATTAAGCTAGAATACAATTTATTTTTTCTATAAAAACAGAATGTCTGATCTTTCTTTTGATGTATTCACTGTTTACATATTCATGGTACAAAATATTCTGGGGGTCTTGAAAGATATATGATCAAAAATGCTTGCGCTGGCTTTATAATGTAATCACTTTTCTTAGTTTCTTAGTTAATAAAAGATCATGTTAATGAATTATGCAAGACCATGCAGCTACTTAAAAACACTCCGAGGTTCAACCTGACTTCAACATCTGACGTCTGCATCTAAAACTATACGGCAGAAAAGTCATGTCACTTTTTATTTTAGTTTAGTTTATTTAACAATTGTCTGGAATAACACGACAAAGTCCAGGACTTGTTTCCATCGTGGTCCCTGTTATCCCACCAGTCCTTCTACATCAACAAGACTGAGACAGCCAGTCAGGAGACACAACAGCAACATACCACTTCATAAACCACCACAGTTCACTTACAGTGAAATGCACACCCAAATACACTACCAATGCTTTTAACAACACTATGGGCCACTATGGCTATGAAAAAGTCCAACTATTAATTTGTTGAAAAACTATATTTCCACACATTAGAGTTGTGTGGGTTCACCACATCCATTAAAAAAAAGGATGTTCCTTGCAAACTGGATTGCATTGATCGCGAGTTTTCTGCTGATATTGCAAAGACAAAGACTTTTACATTTTATAGTGTTGTGCTGGGGTGTGTGGAATGCTGCTGCAGGGGTCGTGTGGTGCAAACAAAATTAGCAAAATGGAAAAAAGCAGGTATTCATCATGATTATTGTTTGTGTTTCATTATTTGTCACTAAATTTGTTGGATAAAATGTGACATTTGACAAGTGCTTCATGAGTTTGAAGATAATATAAGAACACATACATCATGTATCAGTAATAATATCCAGCAGTTTAAAATGTATGTATAAAAGCAGAAACTAGCGACATATAAATAAGAAATCTATTCTTTGTGCATGACACCTTTGTCGAATTGACTTGAAATTCCGGGTGGGTTACATCCCTTACATACTGTAATGCAGAACATACGCAGTGGTCGTCAGCACTTAGCTTGTTGGTTAAAAGCTGTTGAGGGAATACTGATGATTTAATGTTTCCATTAGGTAGGGAGCATTAGGTAAATAACGCAACGCTAGTTGTTAGATTTTACTTGGTCATCATGACTAAAGTAACACTGTTAGTGCAAGCACTACAAAACAAACTTTTTAAACTAAAAGAAATCATTTCAAAAAGTTATATACATACTCACTTTTTAAGCTTTCATTTATTAACATTTTAGTCCATCTCACGACTTGACCCAATTTCAACAGATGCATAATTGGGCCAAAGTTTTCATGTTAAAGCGTTTAGTTTGGGAGAAACAAGTTATTTGAGCTCACAGACACTTTTTGGTTTTTTCTAAACCATAACAACAAAATATGTGTAAACTCCTTATTTCATTACTTTGCCTTCATTTTTTAGGAGTGAAGATTAATTGTCTTAATCTTAATTACTTTTTGTTTTGCAAGTGTTCTGAAATTGTTTGAATAAATATGCAGATGAGGAATTACCGTATTAAATGTGTGCCAGTTTGCATAGATTTCCAGAACAGAAATCAGAACATCAGCCATGAAGCCAAGTTCAAAATTGTAGTTTTTTTTTCATATTAGAGTCAAAGGTTTTTACAGAGGGAATTTTGAATATCTCTTTTTATCTCTCCATAATCCATAAGTACTGTCAACAGCCATAAAAAAAATGATATTCTTTTTAGGAATATTAGGGATAAAAGTTTGTATAAATCAACAAAGCCCTCTGTAAAAACCTTCAGAATATAGACAGGAATGAAAGTGGAAAGTTTGGTGAATATAAGAGCTACTGGAGTGAAGATTTCTGCCTCAGAGTTTGAGGAAAAATCACTTTGAGAAAACGGCCTTTAAAGATACAGATTGTAAAATTCCAGACATTTCGCAAGACACTACATGTGAATAGGGAAATTTGTAACTAATGGATATCACCATGAAACTTCCTCAGGTGATTACTTACATTAAGGCAACTGTATTTTGTATTACAAGTTTTCTGAAATGTTATGTTTAAATATGCAAATGAGGCATTATCTGTCATAAAATAATGTGATATTTTGGCTGTTTTCTCTCCACTAGTCTGAAAGAAGACAAAATCTCAACTCAAACTGAAAAGAAATATGTTCTGCCTGTAGTGTCTCCCCTTGGATGGTGATTGTTGTGATAATAATGATGTTATCTTGCAGACAATCAAGACAAATCTTACGCGAGAGAATGAGTTTGTTCGAGACAGCATGATGAGCCTCACCAACCAGTTTAAGAGATACGAGAACTACTCCAACGTCATGATGAGCATCAAGAAGGAGATCTCCAGCCTCAGCCTGCAGCTGCTGCAGAAAGACTCCTCTGAGAGCAAAGCACAGGTGCTGCACTTTCTGTACTGTTGTATACATGTTAGCGTCAGAGCCACTGCTACTGAGTAGTATCGTGGTACATGTCGTCGTAGGGATGCACGATATGGATTCTTTTCAGTCGATACGACAACCGATAATTTCATTTTTGTATTTTAAAAAGAAGGTGATAACTTGTAGTTTACACACACCACAAGAAAGGCTAAGACTGATGATTTAATATTCTACTGCTCTGACCAAATCGAACTGACATCACTATTGTTAACACAACAAAAACAAACAGATCTTTTTCTTCTAGTAAAGTAAATCTAAAAACTTCACAAACATACTTTAGCTTTTATAAAGCATTTTGCCTCAGAATTCGAATGAAATGTTTTGACATAATCTGTCAAATAAGATATGTATACTCAATACGTATTTATTGGTGGATTGCAAACCAATTTTAAAGGTGCGCACCACCACCTGCTGTATCAGAGGGTGGAGACGTTGCACTTGTGAATGAATGCAATTTGGCCTTGTATTATTGGCTGATAATTTATCGGCTATAATTTAATTATCTGAATAATACATAATAATATGCATTGCCTATTATCGGACAATAATTTATTGGTACCGATATATATCGTGCACTAATAGTACTAGTAGTAAGTAGTAGTACGATTAGCAGTACATTACAAGTAGTGCTGATAGTCAGTGCTGTAGTAGAGACATGTTTTCTATTATCTCAGGGTAGCGACTCTCACCTATTACAGTCTTTTGTCTTAACTCTGAGCATTGTGCAAGAATATTTTGCCATAATATCTTTTTTTATTAAAAGTTGTAATCACAACTTTAGCAAATAATGGAACATTTAGGCACATTTAATCTGTTTCCTGTCCTGATCATATTTCAGACTGACCATACTGAGGCTACAGCCACATAACTTTTACTACATTTACGCCTCACGTCCACTCTGCTCTGGAGTTTCTGAGCCCCTAAAACAGAGACGTTCGGAAACGCTACTGGGCCCATTTTAAATCTAAAACTCTGGGTTTCTTTTTTGTGTGGACGGGCGAATACGGAGACCTTTGGAAACGATGACTGGGACACTCGTGTCAGTCAGTGTCACCTGTTGTGATTTCATCCTTCTTGTGTATCTGCTCCTTTCCTTTTGCCATGGCGTCCTCCGCTGATAGATAATACTCCTGGTACCGCTCTAATATGTCGCTGGATTTGCTTTACAACAACTCCCAATCTCTGTTGTCTGCTGCCTTTACCATCTCTCACTTTCAGTAACAGTTTCACATCGTCGTCGCTCCAAACACAGAAATCTCTGCTCTTACTTCCTTTGTAGTATTTTCTGTTGTTATTTTATTATTATTAGTTCTTATAATACATCCACGATTTTCAGCCACTGAATAGACAATCTACTTCCTGTTTACACCGGTATGTGGAAGCCCAGTGTACGTGACATATGAGATGTGTTTTCAGACATTTTAATACACTTGTGAGGACGGAGAAGTAGTAAAGTGCTTGTATTTGCAACGCAGCTCAATCAGGAAACTGGTCGTACTTGGTCCTGTCTCTGACTCCACTTAAGTGGTCTTGACTCCAGCTAGAACAGTGATGCTTTTGGAGCAGTAGTAATAGTGTGAGCAGAAGTACAAGTAATAATAATATTGGCAACATTATTAACATTGTCTGTAGTAGTAATAGTAGTATAAGCCTATGCATCATTTGTATGATAATATATCTTTTCTGTTAACACACTGTTTATCAAGAGATATCACGTTTTATAATTTTGCACCTAGAAGATGTAGTCAACATATTCAACCCACAAGCCAATATTACCAAATGTCCTGGTATAACCACAATGTCATGTTTCCAGGACACTAATGATGAGAAAACCAAGGAGGCTGCAAAAACACCCAACAAAAAGACCCCAGCAGCCAAACTTTCACCCAAACCGCCCAAAGAAAAGGTCGTAAAGCCCAAGAAAGAGGTCATTAAACCTGGGAAGCCAGCCAAGCCTGACCCGACGGCCAAAACCAAGGTGGTTGGCCACCAGCCGGGCGTGGTGCGGGGCATCACATACTACAAGGCTGCCAAGATCGACGACGACGAGCACAGAGGAGGTGAGTTTTCAGCTTGGTCGGGACCATGTGTACATGCAGATACTGCTTCTGAGATGCGTCTCTGCCGCCACCATATTGACTTGTTCTGACTTTACACTGTATGTAAAAACAAAACAAAAAAAGCCAGACTTTTATGTTGTTTTTGGATGTTCTAATGGAAGAAATGCCAAAACTAAGCAACATGGAACAACAGTTCACAGAAGAGAAGTTGTTTTACAATATTTTACTTTTACGAATGTGGTAAATGGTAAATGGACTGTACTTATATAGCGCTTTTCTAGTCTTTGCGACTACTCAATGCGCTTTACACTGCGAGTCATTTACCCATTCACACCACATTCATACAGGATGGCAGAGGTTACCATGCAAGGCACATGCTCATCAGGGGATATAAACATTCACACACACTCACACACCGATGGCTATGCCTTCAGGAGCAATTTGGGGTTCAGTATCTTGCCCAAAGATACTTCGACATGTAGATTGCGGGGGCCGGCGATCGAACCACCGACCTTCCGGTTAGTGGACAACCGCTCAACAACGGAGCAGGCCTACACAACCCAAATCTTCAAAACTTGTCATTTTCATGTAGGTTGATAGCTCGGAGGTTGTTGTTTGTTTCCCATATCGAAGGGACTTTGGGAACAGGAACACAGACACGGACTTCCTGTGCCGATAGGAAGTAAGGCTTTATCCCAGCATGGTTTGGTAAGCCCACCAGACTACAAACAAACTAATTGGTCAAGGCAGCGGTATACCAGCAACTCCTTTGTTCTGTGAGGTAAAATTACTGTTTTTGTCAAAGGAGTCTGGTGGCTTCGAAGAGAGTGATATAATAGCTTCAGTTCCCTGTCGGAAAGGGCTGTCTGACAGCAAGGTAAAGTGGTGAAAGTATTCTAAATATAGCGTACACTTCAACTGATATAGATTATTTTAGTTGTCTAAAATCTGTTTTGCTATGTAGCAAGTACATTGCTTAGCTTCTGTGTCAGGACTCCTGTCTGCTTCTCCAAACTAGGGGCGTGCCAACTGCCATAGGTAATACACAGACCATGGATAAGTACCTTCGACAACCCAACTTCAAAACATCCAAACTATCCCTTCATGAAACAAATGTTGTTTCTTTGTTCAGTGTGGGAACAAAGCATAGAAGATGATATTATATTGCGTGGGCAGTCCTTTTCTTTGGTAGAATTTAGTTCTGACCAGTAACCAATTATGAGGATTACCTTGAATGTGTATTCATATGAAGATGATGTTTCCTATTCATGTTTTGGCTTCCAAAAATCTGCTGTGTCAAAGGTGTTTGATACAGATCACATCATAGATTAGTTCTTTAAACGAGGATCCACTTTCATAACCTCTTTTGGAATGAGGATATATTTTGATCTGATGGCAGAATCATAGCTTCCAGCTATTTGGTAGGAAAATTCTGTCCTGTACTTTATTTAGAAAATGTAATTAAATTTGAGCTGCTGTCTCAGAATATTTAAGATGCCAGTATGCCACATTATAAACAACGTGACTACAGATATTGCACTGCATGAATATTGAATATGTTATGCCTCTGGAGAGATTAGCAGAAAACAAACATAAGACTTTGGACCACTCCGGCATATGGCACATATGTCTTTGTCTGTAACCCAAAATTAAACTACAGTGTTTTCATATTGCACTCACAAAAGGACTGAAAAGAGAAAAAAAAATTGTAAATGTAAGCATCAGAGGATGAGATCTCCTGACTTTTAGGCCTTAGCTTGGGTAAAATCCCCAAAATACTGCAATGAGAGCAGTTCACTCTCTTTTGCACAGGCAGCCAGTGTACACTGGACAATAAGACAGATAAAACTCACAAGGCTGCAAATAAAGAATATGGATCAAATTGAGAGATGGTTAAAAAAATGTAAACTAGCATAAAATTAAATGCCAAGTTAACCTTCAACATGACACTAAGATCTAACATTGCACATACATAGCACAGATAGTCAATGGTGAACTCAATTAAAATGAATTTATTTTATTTTATATTTACTTAAATTCAATTAGCTTTTGTGAAGCGCATTAATTTGGTCTTTTTTCTTTTAAATTTAATTTTTCCACCATCATTCCGATCCCCAAATCACTTGTATATATACTTTTTGTCTTTTTTCTTGTTTCTTTTTATGCACCATGACATCAAGACAAATTCCTTGTACGTGAAAACTACTTGCCAATAAATCTGATTCTGATTAAGATCAGACGCTGTAAGACCTGAACATCAGCTTGTAGATTTATTATTGCCAATTACTGAAATGAAGCAACTGCATACAAAATGGTAACATCTACCTAAAAATTATATTTAGTAGAACAGCAGTGCCCCTAAAATGGACCCCTGAGGCACACCTTTACAGTTCCTTAAGATAAGCATCTTTCACAAGAACCTTCATACCTGGTGAACTCCATTCCTTTCTGCATTACATTTGTAGCATCCAAACCCAATCCGAGATAACCCTGGTGACATTACTATGACATCACATGGGTTAAGGGCTGTACCTGAATTTTGTCAGTCAAATCGGATTGGGCTGTTGAATAGGAATATTCGATTATTCATTCCTTTGTTTTTCATACAGATTATCAAGCAACGCTTTATTGAACTTCCAGATTTTTTAACAGGGTTCGGCGGGATGTTCAGGGTGACACTTATGTTCACGTAATATAGTAAACAAGCCAAGTTAGCCCTCCGAGCTAATGCGTTATATACGTTCATACTACGGTTCATATTGGAAATTTGCAACTTTTTTTGTCGACACTGGATTAAAAAAAAAACCAGAGACTATATAGTAATACATTGTTGTGAGCTGTAAATTCACCACTTCTAAGCAGGTGGCAGAAGATAATGTTATCTCAGGGCCTGACCGGGTTACCCACATTTATATAATTTGTCTTTAAAAGGAATATAAAGACCACCCTGTGTGGAGTGTGGATCGACACGGACCCTGATAAGTATGAATAGAACCGCATGATCCGTATGTGGACGCCCAACCCGGCAAGTATGTTGGGGAGTTTATTTTATTTGTCTTCATGCTGTATGTATGTATGTATGTATGTATGTATGTATGTGTTTGACAGTTTGTGTGGTATTTCCTTTGTCCGCTGTAATGTAGTCCTGTGACTTGTTTCTAGAACCTCTGTTCACCTTATTTTCTCTGAAAGGACAAACCAGTGCATACATGCCATGATAAGAGCCATGTCCCCCGAGGCTCCTGACAAACACGCATTCTTTGTACATTTACATGAAGACTGTGTGTTTGTGACGGAGCAAGACAGGTGAGGAGAGAAGAAGGAAGAGGGCACTGAAAGATGTGTGTTATGTTTTTTTGTGTGTGAAAGAAGCCTTGTGAAGACATCTTTGAAGAAGAAAGGCTCTTTTTAATGCATTAGTCTCCGCTGCCTCACGTCATTCTCACAAGCACACTTCCAGCCCCGGAGCCATTCCTGTGATATCACACCAATCTAGCTCACCTGCTTGTCCTTGCTCTGACTCTCCGTGGAAACGCTCTTTATGTGTCCTAGTTAAGCTGTGCTTCACTCCTGCTCGCCTCCATAAACTGACACTCCACTACAAACGGATAAAAAGCTGTCCCCGTCAGAGTGCCTCCCAGGCCCAAAGCTTTACTCGCTACAAAATGGCAACAATTGAGTTTGTGTGTAAATGTGTGTGATTTATGAAAAACGGAGCTCCGTTTGAGGCGAGCCAGCGAGTATTAGCATCGGTGCAGGTGGTGTTGACAGATGCGCTTCGTCAGATTGTGAGTGTGCTGTCAGAGAGGGCTTACTGTCACTCGCTGACAGCTTTATGGTGCGACTTCATCATCACTGCCCAGGATCAATATGGTTTCCTGACTGAAAGCAGAGGTGTTTACAGTTTTTTTGACTGGCATGGGCCAAGCGGGGCACTGACTTATGCAGGGGTGGCACAAAGTGCGTGCACATCCGTTGGGAATAACATTAATTGAACATTTCTGTCTACACTACTTTAGCCTTTAAGCTGTGTGTCCATATACACGTTTTTCCACGACAGGGATCGCCATGCTCCCCAGCATTGTGCGCTTGACAGGGGCGGCTGTGGCTCAGTAGGTAGAGCGGTCGTCCACTAACCGGAAGGTCGGTGGTTCGATCCCCGGCCCCCTGCAGTCTAC
>JAOVVB010260017.1:0-19243 GCA_028570985.1 Heterobranchus longifilis
TTATGTCCTATATATATATATATATATATATATGAATGTATGTATCACGAAATGAGACTGAAAGTTGTTTAAAAATAGTCAATAGACAAGCCAAACAGAAATGGAAAATGAGATCTTGAAGGAGGATATGGCTCCAGCAGTTGAGGTTAAAAGCACAAAGGAAAGAAAACAAATATACAGAGAGTTGAAAGAGGTCGAACACAAGCAAGAGGTAAAACAAAGAGATAAGAAGAGACACGCGGTGCTGGTGAGAGATGTGAATAACTACAGGAAGATGGAAACAAGTGGAGACAGTCAATAGACATTGAACAGGTCTGGTGATATATGCAAAGAATTTAAAAGAATGGAACAATGTGGAGGCTAAACTAAAGACAAAGATGAGAGCTGAATAAAATCTTACTGGAGCGGGAGAGGAAACCAAAAACAGATCTCCTTTTTTGATGAGAAGACAGCAAACAGTGCGAGGGATCAGTTCAATGCATAAACTGTTCGTATAGTATCATACGAAAAATTATGACAACAACAACAACAACACTTTGTTAGGTTTAGGCAACAAATGGTTATGGTATGGTATGGTTAGTAAAAAAAAAATGGGATTGCAATAAAATCACATTAAAATTCCTACTTCCAGTTTAAATACATGTCCGGGTCGTGTGATAGACACGTCATTAACGTCGCGATTAATGTTGTGAAACGGGACTAATTCGGTAGGTTTAGGCTACAAATATACTTAGTTAGGTTTAGGCAACAACACGACTTGGTATGGTTAGTAAAAAAACATGGGGATTGGCATTAACATCCCTACTTCCGTGTTCTGTTTTAAATACATGTGACGGTCGCGTGACACACACAGACTCGAACTCCGGTCTCCTGGGTGAAAGTCCGGTGTGCGATCGGGCCGCCCACCCAGAACGCGTGTCTTTTAAACCTGGGCCGCATGTCTCATATGTACAAATTACAGTGCATTATTTTTCATATTGCTACAAACAGGGAATGAGACTGACCTGATCAGTTACACTAAGTGGCTCAAACAGCAGAATATACTGCAAATGTCAAACCTGAGTGTGTATATGTGCTGTAGTGTGTGTGTGTGTGTGTGCGGAGGGGGTGTTACGATAAGGAGAATCCCAGGATGGAGGCCACGTTGGTCTCTGTGACCCTTTCACACACATCCCCTCCCATCAGCGGCGAGGCCGCGTCAGGCCTGGTGATGCCCCGTGTGACTGCCACAGGCATGCAGGGCCAACTGGGCTGTGATGTCATAAGCATGTGTCCCCCAGCACCCCCCACCCCCTCCTGCCACTAACTGCAGAGCGGATCAGACTGGACCCTCAGGGACACACGGGCCGCGGCTGGACTAATTTAAGGAGGAGGAGGGAGGGTGACACCGCTCTGCTGAGTGTCTCAGGTGTCAGCCTTGTGTTTTCTAATATTAAAGACACTTGATGTGTGGGTGTGGGTGTGTGTGTGTGTGTGGGTGTGTGTGTGCATGTGCCCATGTGTTTGTAAGTGTGTTGTTTATGTGCAGTGTATTTTTAGGTGACTGTATTTTCCACTCCTTGTGCAGCGCTACATCGACAGAGAAGGAGGGGGTTGTTTATGGTGAATCTGGGGGTCACCTGGCCCTTGTATAATAATGTCCCTCATTAAATTATATTGATGTAGTCTGAAAGATATTCTGCTTTCAGTTTATTTTAGCACATCATTCTTTGTAAATAGTTGCAATCTTTGTTTCATTCCTTCTGTATTACAGCCTAAAACAATGCTGGGCTGACTTGCTTTCATTAAGTCAAACATTATAAACCCACATTAGCAGCAGAAATAGTCCAAATAATGACGTCTTTCTTTTTTTTTGTTTTTTCTTAAAGATGGAGCCAAGAGCTTTTATCTCTGAGTCATAATTATCATCCTTGGCCCGTTCATCTGTGCTGCGGTCCTAAATCTAATACTTCCTACACGGAAATAAAACAATATCCTGAGATCAATATTCTGAATGTGAAAGCAAAAAATGGGGTGTAGTTCTTGGCATGAATGCTATGTGTGTACATACTACAGGTGCATGGATTGGGTGTGGTATACTGGTGGTTCCCTTTTTTTTAATGGAAAATTTTCTCTCTGTTTAATTACTGAATGCCAATTACTGAATGTCAACAATCACAGTATCTCCCTCTCTTTAGGCACCACGCCAACCGCCTTGTACATTACAGGCGTGGCTGTTTTGTGGTTTATGATTTTTAAGCTTTCCACAGAATGAGCGGCAGAGTTGCAATGATGAATGCGGAAGGCCGTCTCATACAATGAGAGCAGCTTTCATTCATGTCTGTTGGATAGACATGGAACATGAAGCTTAAACTAATATAAATAGCATCAGTGACTGAATAAAGTTATGAATGATTTAACATCATGCATGCTGCTGTGCTTCCCATTCATCTAAATGCTTTCCTAAAAGGTTGTAAAGGTTGTAACATGAACTGTGAGTTATATTTAAACCTGCAATAACTGGTTTATTGGCTACTTGGGAGCAGCGGAAACAAGCTGTAAACAAAACACACAACACGGAGCAACATTAGCACTAATTTGGAGTTGTTTTTGTGTCTAACTGATGAATGTAAGTCCAACATTAATTCTCCTTTTAGCTCTGTTTTTGGTCTCCACCAACTCCTGAGGCAAATATCTATCTCTTCAGACACTAAATGCTCCATCATGATCACCATTAGCTAGTCACTACCTTTGTCATTTGGTGCTGGGCAGGTCACATAAAGTGCATTTATCAGAGCCTGCTGCATCTGAAACTGACGCAGATGGAAACCAAAACCATGAGTCGAAAGACGTTATAAAGTGTGGGAAAGTGCAGAGCAGAGGGACAATTCTCTGTGGGTTCATCACCAAGAGTGGTACCTTTAGTATTATACATATTAATTTGATCAGTTGCTATAAAAATATTGATTAGTGCAACTTTAAAGATAAATAAGCCAAAGGGCCAAGTCAAGTAATCAACAATAAATATCCATAATGTGTCTTTGAAAATTCTTTCCTCGTCTACACATTTGATGATGCAATTCTTTGTTGAAAGAAGAATAAAAGATTCTGTGATCATATTCCAAACATTTAGCCTGGCATAGCCAGACTAATTTGCAAATGCGTAGTCTGGAACCTCTCAATTCATTTTCGATTTCCAAGGGCCGTCATCAATCAAACAAAACGTGACCTACAACCAATCAGAGCAACGAAATGTGACTTACAACCAATCAGAGCAACGAAATGTGACCTACAACCAATCAGAGCAATGAAATGTGACCTACAACCAATCAGAGCAACAAAATGTGACCTACAACCAATCAGAGCAACAAAATGTGACCTACAACCAATCAGAGCAATGAAACAGGATCTACAACCAATCAAAGTAATGCACTGAGCAACATGTGCAAGTTGGAGCTGGAGAAAGTTGGTCTGTTTTGAAGAAGGAAAAATGGCGGCCTCATCACAAACTTTCTCAAATTACAGTTAAACAGTGGAGAAATAGAACAGTAACAGAATTGTAGGTGAGACTAGGTGGTTTAGGTGTAGTAGCCGTCGCCACGGTGTGTTGATCAGACAGAGATACAGAACTTCCCTTTTTCCACTTTATTGGCAAACTATCAGAGTGGATGAATGTGTGGTCTACAAGGGAAACATTTACAAGAACCACAGAGAACCGTTATACACCTATACATTGAATATGAGTGCTATTGATAGCAACACTGAATGGTATACGGTAGCTAACAACGGATATCACATTCACATAAAAGAACTATGCTCTCTTACTCTTGTGAGCACTTCATGTGACTTTATGCATGAAACTAATTAGCTACAGTTAAGCTCAAACCAGGTTATACACCTCAATGTGTTACATATCTCAATACTCAATTGTATAAAGAACACTGAAAGCACTGAACTGAATTTACATGAAGCACGGTTACAGAAATGATCTAGAAATTATGTCATATCACTCTGCTCTATAATACAGAAAAATAGCTGGAGAAGGTGCAAATCTCTCTTTAACACTTGGTAGGCATCTTTATGTATGAACTGTGAAACTGTAATCTCTTAACCAGATCAATACAACAGTTATATTAGCTTAGACAATGTTAGCTTAAACAAATAACCTGAGCTGTTTGAAGAGGACTTTAACGTATGATCCTACTGCAACTGTCAGTCATTGTCTTAAACCCACTCCATATTAGATTTAAACGGTTGTTGAAACGACTAGGTTCTGGTCTGCTGGAAATCTGTTTGAACAGGAGAGGGGCCAGACGTATCTGCAAGAGTAAATGAAACATGAGTTCAGCAGATATGTCTGGTTCCCAGGCTACATTTAGGCTAAATGTGGACCCAAACAGATGTCCATCATGGGCTAAACTTGGACTAAATGTAGACATACAGTCAACGGCTGTGGATATACAATACTTTGTGAGAACTAATTCAGTGGATAAGTGAAACCTGCTAGTGGTGCTACAGGAAAAGTCAGGGGATCAACAATGTCCTTCAGATTCATCCCTGGGCACCATAAATGTTCAAATTGTCAAAGCAGTCAATCCAATAGCCATACCGTTAGACTGACTGGCCAGCTGACCGACTGCGGTCTGTAGAGACTCGCCACTAGCATGACTAAAACTACACATTATGGGAAATATTAATCAGTGAACTGTGCTATGATTTCCACAGCAAAGCCAACAGATGCCCCCGATGTCCCTGTGTACACATTTGTCATCCTGGGAGTGGTGGGAGTGGTGGTGTGTGTTGTGATGGCGGTTATTATGTACCTCCTCTGCTGGAATCCAGGTTAGTCACATATACAATACATTTTCGAGTCTAGCTACTAGTGAGTTCTAACTTCAATATTAATCTAATTTAATTAAAGCCCAGAAACACAAAACCGACATAAAAGAACTAGCGATGATGAAGGCCAACTGTTAGCCAGTTAGCACATTAACAACACAACCTGATGTTGAAAGAACAAATTTATTTTGGTGATTTGTGCTTTCAATGTTATAGGTTTAAAGTTCATCTTAATTTGCTGATTCATGTATGTGCTCTCATGCACTTCCAGGCAAACCTGGTGTTATTGCCATACCTGAAGGAGGTGTGATACAGTGGCAGCACCCACTTAAACAACCTCCCAAAGTGCTGGTCATCTACTCCCAGGACCACCACCTCTACAGGGATGTAGTGCTAAAGCTCTGCGCCTTCCTCCAGGCCAAGTGTGGCACCAAGGTGCTGGTGGACCTGTTGGACTCCACCTCGGTTGGCATGGTGGGGCGACTTCGCTGGCTCGAGTGGCAACGACAACAGCTTAAGAATCCTTCGGACAAAATCCTGGTGCTGTGCTCGCAAGGCGTCCAGGCAAAGTGGAGGGCTATGTGCGGTCAAGATCGGGTGACACTGAGGGAAGATGCCCGATCCCCTACTGATGACATGCTCACTCCCTTTCTCAACCTCTTCCTTCCTGACATGTACCAGGCAGGCATGCTGGGCAAATACTTGGTGGCCTACTTTGATGACATCAGCAGGGAACAAGATGTGCCATCAGTTTTTGACATCACAATCAAATACAAGCTGATGAAGCATTTTGAAGAGCTGTACTTCCGCATCCTAGACACTGAGAAGTATCAGCCAGGTCAGGTCAACCACATCAAGGGCATCGGTGGGGACGAATACTTCGACTGTCCTTCAGGTAGAGCCCTGAAGAATTCCATTGAAACCTTCCAGGCCTTCCAGTTGGACAATCCTGATTGGTTTGAGAAGGAGTGTGTGGACAGCGAGGAGGAGGTCATGACTGAAGCGAACCTGCTCATTGACCAGCTGCAGATCCCTCCAGTCCTAGAGTGTGTTCCTCAAATCAGAGATGGGCTTCCTGTCTACACCCATGATGTAGAAATCAATGAAAATGTCAACAGTGTTCATGTCCTTACACCTGAACTGAACCCAGAGTGTGAGCTATCATCAGTGGCAGAACTTACACCAGTAGTGAACCCTGAGTCCAAACATCTGTATCTGTCAAACCTGGAGGAAGTGTTGACGGATCACCTGTATGCTCACAGCCCCAGGCCAGAATCTGCCTACATAGCTGAGCCAGTTTTGAACAACCCGCGACCACCAAGACAGAACTGGCTCTGCCTCGAGGAAGAACCCTTTGGTCAAATTCCCACTGAGGACAAGAACTATCTGCTACCTATGAGCCAACTCTCCACTCATTCAGACCAGAGAAGCTGGGCCTTACAGAACTCCTTGGGTTTAAGGCCTCAAGAATCCTCATGTGCCAGAGTGCAAAGGGAATATTTCCCTCCATCCAAAATCAGCAACTCTCAGCCTGTGGAGATGGAGGTTCTGGAACCCAGTGGAAAGGGTCCAAGCAGTGGATCTGATCAAGGCTACATCTCCAAGATGTCCTCCCTGCATGAACCCCCTTTCAAAGAGGATCCACTGGTTGCTTTGAGAAGACTGCAGGAGGAGCTATTTCTCGGATACTCTGATATAGGTCCTGAAGGGAACTGATGTTCACAGTCCAAAGTCCACCCCCAGAAATATGTACTAAACCTTCACTGACTTTCACCTGCACAATCACAATAAGCGCCTGAATGTAGGAGGGTGTAAGAGCTCCAAATACAGAGGTATTTGTGACCAGTAAAGTGTGGGGCTTATATGTTACATATCCAATGTTTGTTGATGATTTTCTGAATGTAATAACCCACATATTATTATGTTGTTCGATCAAATCAGATGAAGACAAATCAACATGATCATGCCTTCATAGAAGAAAGAAAACAGTGATTCAGTGTACATGTAGATTTGTTCATGTCAGTTTTTTTCAATGGGTTGTGAATTTATGGTATTGAGTCAAAAAGGGTTGTTTCAATGGATGTTGCACCTGGGTTTGCCACGATTTGGACCACAAAATCATTTGGACCACAAAATCATGAACCTATTTCAAGAGAGATGTTGGACTTATGGAATCATTAGCGCCAGCATCTATTGGTCATTGGGAGAGACTAAACTGACTTGCTGGGCATGCCTACCCAGTATGCCTTGCGGGAAGACCCGCCCCTACTCTGCCTCTGATTGGCTACATTCTTCTAGGCATCTGTTCAATGCTAATGTTAGCCTTGCTATGATGCTAACCAGCGTTACGAACTAGAAAGGTCTGGAAGAAAAGTGACACAGCCACGGTAGCTCACGTTTTTGTTCCCGTAGTCCAAAAGTGGGCTACCACACCAAAGCAGCAGAGAAACAGACAACTAGCATCATAGCTAGGATAATGTTAGTGTTTAGCAAATTTCTGGAAGGGTGTAGCCAAAGATTTTCTATACTAAAGATACAGCATTATAGGCTGGTATGAAATGGTATACACTTCCTGTCTCCTAGGGGCGCGGTCTCATTTGAAAGTGTAGTGAACATCATGTTCACAAAAATTTGTTTACTGTGGCGTATGCAAATGTTAGTTGACGTTAGCTTAACTGTGTTGCCAGATCTCACGAGTTTGTTGCTGAGACAGAAACAGGTCTCGAACAAAGATAATTTTCTCCTGATTTGTCCGTCTGGAAAATGCCATATTAGTGACCCACTACTGGATAATGTGGCCCTGGATATTTGTTGCTTCATGTGGAATAAAAAATGAAAATGGCCAGCCATCATGTATGATTGTTGAACAATGTTCCATGATATTGAATGTAGAAAGAAGCCCTTACTCTTTAGTTACTTATTAGTTATTTATGGTGTTGTGTTGTCTCCAACATTTGGCGTTTTGTCATGGGACTAAGGCCAAAGTATTCCGGGAATGAGGTATATTGCAAATAACATTTCTATCTGTGTTTTAGTGTAAGGATTACATTTTCTTTTATAGTGAAGATCTTTGTTGGATAATGTTGTACTTATCTTTGTATCATTTTCCTCTGTTATAAAGTACTCCATAATAAATATCAAATACAAATCACTTTGTACAGTTCTTTCCTCAAATTTATTTCAGGTTTCAACCACATAATACTCTGTCTTACACTATCTACAGTACATAGGTTATATCAGTACAAATATACACCACACCACTTTACAGTACAGGTAGAATCCTATCTGTAAAAAGTGCTGCTTGTGATGGTAAGCTTCATGTGCAAATCCAAATCAAGATTGTTAGAGAGCTTTTCCAACAGCGTAGAATAAATTTGCAAAGGTTTAGCACATTACTGGCACACGGAAATAATACAAAATAGTATAAAATATAACATTTTAAATACTTTGGCAATATCTGATAAGCAAGAAACAAGCCATTCTCAGTGCAACATGAGAAACAGAACAGTCAACATACATTGTGGCAGCAACTCTATGATCTGTATCATCCACACAGAGGTCAACTTCATAAACTACATTCACTACAAAGTTATTATACTCTTAAGAATGAAATTATATTTAATAATGTTTACTAATTACAAGTAATGCTCCAATATATGTGATTTATTATTGCACACATTATATATATATAACCAAATGCTTTGTAAACCTTTAAGAAATTGTTTGTAAACTGTCAATAAATATTATTTGGATGGCTATTATAAAGTTGCAACTGATGATTATAATAAATAAATAAACAAACCTTGATCACATCCATAACTTTAATTAACTATCAATTTACCATTTATTAATGATGGTTATTATAAAGTGTTACCAAAATGCTAATTCATCCAACATTCTATTGAATTTTTGAGAGTGAAGGTTCATTCTGGACTCTCAAGATTCACTTTCAACCACATCTCATGGTCTACATCAACAGATAGTCTTTGTCATCATGTGACATGAGTATGGAACTTTCACATGAAAACATAACATATACAGGTGGAAAACTGCCATTGTGTATGACGTTATCATCACGTGACATTACAACAGTGAAACAACAAGGACCCTGGGCAAGAGACAGAATGCCAGAAACAACAT
The DNA here is from genome assembly GCA_028570985.1 of Heterobranchus longifilis. NCBI lineage: Eukaryota > Metazoa > Chordata > Actinopteri > Siluriformes > Clariidae > Heterobranchus > Heterobranchus longifilis. The sequence continues at coordinate 8,959 of JAOVVB010260017.1, forward strand.
CAAAGAGGACATTGACATGTGACACCTGAGGAACTAAATCTGAGGAAGGCTCTGAGATGTGGATCTGGAAAAAGCAAAATTGACCTTGAGATTAGTTTGTCAAATTAGTTAGTTATTATCCATTTCATTGTTCTAAATAATGATGGTCATCATTCATTATTATTTAGAATAACATATGCAGCAAGACTTAGGATTGTTCGTTAGCAATTTGGTGTGTCAGGATCCTTAAAGCTAAATTAATAAGTCCCTGATTTTGGCAAAATGATGGACCAAATCTTGGAATATTCAGAATTAAGGATGCTCGATATATATTGGTAACAGTAAATTATCGGCCAATAATGGGAAATTGCTTTCACTGACAAGGGCAGCATCTACACACTCTGATACAATAGATGACGGTATGCACCTTTAAAGTTGGTTTGTGATCCTCTAATAAACATGTTACTGTATTGAGTAAACATCAAGATGTCTGATTTGACAGATTATGTCAAAGCATTTAATTTGAATTCTGAGGCAAAATGCCCCATAAAAGCCAAAGTATGTTTGTGAAGTTTTTTGATGTACTTTCTTACCCTCAGTTGTGCATAGACTACAAGTTATGAACTTTTTTTAAGATACAAAAATGTGACATCGGTTATCAGGCCATGAGGCACCCAATTCGACTGCTGATAACAGCCTTCTGGTCATGCTAGCAGGGGGAACAGGCCCCTACTAACCCATATCTATGAGGCTGATAACCACTGATAACGCCCATCTAATTGCCTGATAATAAAAAAAATCTGTCATGCATTTTCAGGATTTAAACTGAGCTCTTAATCCTTGTTGGTTCTACCTGACACTGTGTTCACTAAAAACCTGAAACCATGGTTGCAGAATTGTCCTGACTTCAGTGATGGCACTGCTGGGGATGAGTCTAATAATAATATTAATTAGTAGTTTGTTCACACTTGGTTTTTACATGTTTGACCCTTTTTTACCAACATACAAATCACCTTTTCTGAAACTTACTTCACAGACCAAAGTACACTAAAGTATGTGGACAGTACACATATTGGCCATATGGTGTACAGTGCAGACTTGTAAAATCAATCGGTGCATTACTACAAAAGCATAACTCAAGTTTGACATGATGTTCACTGTGATGGTTTTGACACTCAATTTACGGCCCGGAGGCCAAATCTGGCCCGTGACAGGGTGCCTGGTGGCCCGCCAACAATTTCTAATTTACAATGAAAATGAATTGATTCACACTGGGAATTTTTTTTGTTATTTGAATGTTAATAAAGTGCTAGAGTGCATAAAAAACGCATCAAAATAGAGCGTGATTATCAAAAAATAAGTGCCATGGGATTGCCATTACAATGAAACACGCATGATGATGTGTTGCTATGGTGATATATTGTTCACAAAGAATAGAATAAAATATATTAAATACAATTATTTCATGTCTATTTTTAAAAATTATTCTAGTAATGCATGTAACTTCTTGTAATATCTCGGTAGGATTTAATTCCTCCGTGTGTGAGGGAGCTATGTAACATCCGGTTGTAAATAGCATCACAGAGGATGGCAAAAATGTCCTTAAAAATTGTAAATTTGGACAGCAATGCTGTCTACCATTACCGTATTCTTTACCAGCATCACCTAATTTGATAAAATGATGACAATAGTCCTGCTGTGGTCCACGAAAATGATATTCAGTTTGCCATCTGCCTGACTCCATGTGAACGCAGCATCAGTCCGAAATCCTAGAAGCGCCTCTGCCTGACCTGTGCAACTGGATTTGCCTGGCAAAGATGGGTGAGGACCGCAAACGTTGAAAGGTTGAAACAGGCAATGACAAATGGACAGATGAAGTTGTCTTTATTTTGCCACCTCATACCAATTCCTAAAACAATGTGTTTAATTTGCCAAACAACAATTGTTGTATGCAAGGTTGCCAATATCAGGCGCCATTTGTCATTATTCAAAACACGCTTCACTGCAGCATTCCTGCCTGGTAGCACCGCAAGAAAATAAAAGATTACGACTTTGAATGTTTGTTTATTAACTGGCCCGTGCCCTCCTGTCATTTTGCAAAACTGACCCCCGGGCAAAGCAAGTCTAGTGTCCCTGGTTTAGCAGGTGTCCAGTTCAATTCAAGTTCAATTTCAATGTTGTATGAAATGATGAGAAACTACATGCTGATTTAAAATATCAGCAATAACATTAAGTATTTGTGATTTGTAGTAAAGGGGCTAAAACCTTATGGTAGACTTTCTTCCTCAACAGTCCCGACACCACTCACAAGGCACAACCTCTGACATACACTGATCCCTCATATATATTATATAATAAACTATGACTTCATTCAACTCCAAAATAATAGGCACTAAAATCTCTTCAGACCCCTCATATTGCACAATGTCTTCACTATACATCTCCTTCATATATACTTTGATCAGCCATATTTGTTAGATATGTTACTACAAGCTTATGGAAGAGCTCATCATGGAGGACAGTGTTGATGCAGTGGCATACTGTCCCTACTGTTATCATACTGTTTATATACTGTTGTTAAACAAAGCTGTAAATAATGCACTGAGCCACTGAGATGGACCTGTGTTGTTCCCAGCAACACATTATGTGAACTTCTACGTACACTCTGAAAAAAGTGCATTTTAAACACAACCTGTTGGATTCAGCATGTGTGCCGCTTTTCATTTGTTTAAATCCCATGCATCATTTCATTGGACTGACCAAGGTGTTGGTTCGCCTGGGAACCAGCCCTGTCTGCTGCGAGTTCATGTTTCATTTACTCTTGCATATCGGTCTGGCCACTCCGCCATTCAAACAGATTTCCAATCGGCTAGAACCTTGTAGATCCAATCTACATCTACGTCCATCCATGCAACGCTCGCAAAACTCAGACCAAACTGTCAAGCTAGGCAGTACTGATCAAATATGAATCAAGATTCTGTTACTGTATTGCCTATTTCTCATTTCAAATGTTTTCAGAAACACATTAGTGTGACTAGGCTGCCATTTTTTCTCCTGATCTCCAAGCACGGCTCCAACCTGCATGTGCCTCGCTGTAATTGGTTGTAGGTCAAGTTTCGTTGCTCTGATTGGTGGTAGGTCTATCCAATTGTCTAGAGCATTTTAGTCTGGGCCCCTTGAAAATAGAGAATGAGTTGAGAGGTTCCAGACTAATATGCATTTGCAAATTAGTTTGCCGATGCCAGGCTGTTGTCGTTACATCCATAGTGTCTTGTCATTGAATATGTGTTTACATTTTCCAGGCATAGCTGAAAGTCAACGTTAGCTTTCGCACCTGCATCATTCGACTTCAATCATGCACGCACGCACGCACGCAGGCAACCGTCACACTTTCTCGAGGCAGGTCGCATATCAAAAGAACTTCAATTTCTATTCTTGCACAACATATATCAACATATATCAAGCACTTTCAGTGACCATGTCTATTTGTATATTTTCAAAATCGTTTAAGGCCTTTTTTCCAAGGATTTCAAGGACCTGTGAGAACCGTGATCTATAGTCCCAGAATTGACTCACAGGTGCGTTGAAAATTATACAAACTTTTTCAGTCTGCTGAGCTGTTTTGTATGAGTACCATAGTTCTGTATACTGGATATGCTTCTTTTAGCAAAGAAGAAATACTGTAAGCCCATGAATGAAAAATCTTTTTTTTTTTTTTTTAAATTGAGAGCTGGGCCCTTGGGTGACTCAGAGAACTGCAGCTCTTAAAATAACAGAGTGAAAGTAGCCATTGATCTTTTAGGACTCATGATCCCAGAAGTGAGAGAAGTAGTAAAAGAGTGATACCAAGAGAAAGGGCTGTTGGCCAGTGCTCCATTTGAAAAGGGCTGTAGAAAACCTGTTTGTCACGGCACTGTTGGATCTTTATGCATGGCATCAACTTACACGTGTCTAATCTACTCTCAGTACCGGACACAGCATTTAGAATGAGTGGAGACAACACTGCCATCAATAGATAACACTGGTGGACATGTGGGGGAGATTCTTCAAATTGCCCTAACACGACACAAAGTCCAACTGCTGTCTCTCTGTCCTCGGTTCAAACTCACAGACTGAACACACACACGTCAACACAGTCCAATGCACGACACTGTTCTCCATTTGTTGTAGGCTATTGCAGGTTGGGTTTGACTGTAGCACCTGGTCTGAAAAGGGAGCACTGTAGGCTGGTGCAGATGATGCGTTCCATACATGTCCAAAAATTGGAAAATCCATTCTCCTGTTATGTAAAATGTTATTGGCCCCAGAAGTCAGAATTCCAAGTAGAAACCTCAGAATGATTTGTCAGCTCCAATGTTTCTGAGACGTAGTTATCTGACGTCATTCCAACGGAGCAACATACCCTGTAAACAAAATGTTTTTAGCCCATAATAATGAATCTATACATTTTTTTTGCATCACATGATGTTGTATCCATCACAACCCCAATATGGTTATGGTTACACAGCTGGTCATGGCTGGACTATCAGGCAGGTTGTATATGTCACAAATTTGATTCATTGCAAATTTGTTTGGAAATATGGAACCCTAAATGGCAAGGCCCCTGTATTTTTATCCAGTTATTGAGCCCACTGTCAAGGAGGTTATGTTTTCGGCTCTGTTTGTCTGTCTGTCTCTTTGTTTGTTTGTTTGTCTGTTTGTCAGCAGGATTACGGAAAAACTACTGGCCTGATTTCCACGAAACTTTGGGGAAGGTTGTAGCATGGGTCGAGGAAGAACCCAGTACATTTGGAGCAGATCCAAATCATGGGGAGGATACTCTAATTATTTTTCATTTTTGTTGACATTGCGACAGGGCATTTGTGCTGCATTCATATGATGTTGGAATAATGGGAACAAAAGAGTTTCCAACTGGAAAAATTCACACTGCATTAACATTGTGATATATAGGGCATGCCTTGGCGGATGTCTGCACTCTCTCTGTGCCATTGTAGATGGGCCTTGTGTCAAAATGTAATATAGAGTTGCATCTACTCGCTCAGTAGAAGCCCACTGCTCATTTTTACAGCATGGCCCCGAGGCAGGGCCAATCAGTCCTTGCAACTGGCACTTGGCAGCTGGCAGCATATAAAATAGCTGATGATCTGTGTATAAAGTTGATGTGTGTAGGATAGTGTCGTAAAACAGAGCTTAAGGGCAGTTAAGATAATCGTGTTATTTTACAAATAGACTGAAAAAACAGAAGAAGGCAGATGCATTTTGAGGTTTAATGCCTCATTTCCACATAGCTGTGTGTACGTATGCAAGTCAATTGAAAGTCTATGGAAACCTCACAGATGTCCGATGTGTTTGCGAAACTCCTTTATTTCCAGTCTGGAATTTGCCTTGAGTATGTTGACATATATTGAAGAATTTGAACTTTTGCAGCAAATTTTGGACAGACCGTAGGAAGTTAACATTTTATGCTAACTTCCTATGGAATTAGCAAATTAGCTAACAGGCTGTCATTCAATTCAGTTGCTTGCTCAGTTGTGTTGTGATTGGCTAGTTCTTGTCATGTGGATGCATCAAAAGTCAGAGGTGACCAAAGGGGACAGGGTTAGGGTTAGTACTAGCCACTCACAGCACAGAAGGGCGGGACTAGGCAAACAGTGGTGGGGAAAAAAGAGCGCCTGCTTGACTATGATGATACTCAAATTGTGAAATTCTATAATTAATTTTTTTTTATTTCTGAAGCAGTTCCCATGAAAACTGTCTCCTGTGAGTTCTGTGGATTCTCCACAGTAACAGGGACACTATTCACCACCACCATTGTACAAGGTTGGATTACGAACCAGGGTCTGGGACATTGGGGCCCCTCTACAACTCTACCTCTCACCACTAGAGGTAAACTGAGAAAATGTGTATTTTTGCAATTTGGGCATGGATGGATGATACAAAATGATCACAAAGAGATGCTAAATGACCACAAAAATACACAAAAAAACTACACAAAGATGCAAAACAATCAGAAAAGATGCAAAACAACTGAAATTGATGCAAAACTAACTGCAAAATGACTACAAAGAGATGTAAAATGGCCACAAGATGACTAAGAATAGATGCAAAATGACTAAAAGTGTTTGATACTCTTTGAGTATGGGTGTGTTGTTCCTATGTAGACAGGGTGGGGGGCCCAGGGTAGGCATGGGATGATATGAAAATCACGATTATCCTGACCAAAGTAATTGTGATTCACGATGTTATGTTGATAATTAACAAAATATGCTTAAAACTTAAAATTGCACTAAAACTCACTGGAATCACTTTACCTTACATTACGACTTTTTTTTATCGAAACATTACAACTTTTTTCTCAAAACATTACAACTTTTTTTTTTAAACGTTATGACTTTTTTTTCTCATAAAATTGTGTATTTTTCTCGAAGCATTGCGCTTTTTTTCTCATAAAATTGTGACTTTTTTCTCAAAACATTAAAGGTTTTGCACCACTATGGACCGAGGTGTGCTGGATCAATTGTCCAAATCGATTTGAAAAAACAACCAGAAGCCAGCGGGAGAGATGACCATCGAGTATGTACATCCATGCTGTAAAGTTTCTGGTTTACCTGAAAAGTAGTGTATAGCTCAGTAGATGTTGTCTGTTCCTCGTCGTCTTTTGTGCTCAAATGAATTGATGAAACAGCAGTGGGTTTCCTCTCTCCCTCACCTCCCATAAGTTCTGTCATCATATTTTGTCCATAATAGTCAGTTGTGAAATGTAGACTGCACACCCGAAGGGTTTTTAGATGATCCACCGATGTATTTTTATTGTATTTGGGATTGTTTCCTGCTCTGAGCCATTGTTTGCAATGCTCTTCCACCTTGACTGAAAAGCTGTAATATTCACGCCAGATTCCCTTTTCCTCTCGCTCTCCTTGCGCAAACTGTCAGAACATTGGTACAACGCAGTCACCACGATGATCTGTTTTTTGTTTGTAAGTATAGTAAAGCTCATTGTGTTGCCAGTAGTTCTGATCTAAAGTACAGAGTAAACAAACCAGTGACTTTCTGAGTTACCTGGTAACAAATCATGCCCATACGCCCTGGGTGCTGGGCTGGGGTGTGCCTGCCGAAAGAAGGGGTGCAGGGTGCTTTCCCTGGCATCCTTTCTGCCCACTTTTCTCTGGCCCTATGGCACCAATTTCAAGTATCATTGCTTTATTCAACTACAGACAGCATCAGCTTTGACTGACAGAGGCCTTTTCCAGCAGTGAAATGCTTCTTTAAGACTTTTTTCTCAAAACATTGAGACTTTTTTTCTCCTAAAATTGTCACTTTTTCTTGAAGCATTATATCCTTTTTTTAAGTTTGAATATTTTGATTGCATAGGACACTGTAGTCAATTTGTGAGGATATTCACGATGTTCATGATTATACTGATAATGGAAATTTACCACAATCAACGTATTGTGAGTGTTTTTTATCACAATCCACGATAACATCGATTATTGTCCCATCCCTAGCCAAGGAGCTCATTGTCTCATAATCCCTCCATAAAGTTGGGTTAAGTGACCCTTTAAGTTTTGCCTAGATAATTAAGCTAATTTAAGTTTTTCCTTTCAATGGTAACTTATTTTGTAATATGCTGATACAAAAGTGTCCCAACAGACCCCGCTCTCCCCTACAAAGTAAATGACTTTATTTTGTATGTTGACACTAGTCTAAATACCTTTCATGTAGATTTGCTGTGCTGGCCTTTTTTTTCCAAGTCTTATCCAGAGCCGCTCTCTGGAAGCAGGGGCTGAGCTTCTAATTCAGACCTAATTTGGATTTTCCCATTTCCAGCTGTGTCTGGAACGCAACACGACTTCTCCACTTTATTCCCACCACCTGTCGGCAGACGGCCCTGGCTGGCCCTCAGCCCTCAGCCCCTGCCGGGCACTAGGACTGTGTGACAGCCAGGGTGTTGACGTATCCGTGCGGACACATGTCGTTCTCTGACACGCAGTGGGAGAACTGTGCTGGGTTGCTGCCTCCAGCCAGTCTCCGGACCCCCCGCACCGTCACGCACTGCTCCACCAGCTCCAGCAACTTACACACCAGGAAGAAGATGTTCTTCAACATAAACACTGACACCGGCATCCTGTACACGTACACCTGGAAATAGGCATGGGATGATATGAAAATTTCATGTCATGATTATCTTGGCCAAAATAATTCACAACACTATCCCGATAATCAACGAAATATGCTTAAACACTTAAACTCGGCACTAAAACACACTGGAATCACTTTACCTTACATTTTGCTTTGTTGTGACTTTTTCTCAAAACATTATGACTTTGTTTTCAAAACATTACGACTTTTTTAAGAAACAAATATTTTTATTGCATCACAGATAGTTTAAACTGCAGTTAATTTGTGAGGATATTGACGATTATCTAATAATGAAAATTCATCACAATCAACTTATTGAAAGTGTTTTTTTATCTCGATCCACAATAAAGTCCATTATTGTCCCATCCCTACTTCCATATGTGACCTACTGTCCTACAGGCTCTGTTAACAGTGCGTGTGCACTAAAACAATTCGGCACAGTGAAGCACGGGTCGTCCGGGATAAGAAACTTTATGGTTGAATGACACAAAAAAAAAAGAAAAGAAGAGCTGCCTTTCAATCACTTACGTCTAATCAAATCAGCAGGTGCATTTCTCCTCTAAAATGTTAATAAAAGTCGATCTATGATGAAACAAATTAGAGTGAACCATCTTGAAGTCCCATCTCGCGTGAGTGATTGAAAGAAAAACGGCTTTATTCTAAGAATTGATGATAATTGAAAGTGACACGAAACTCAACCTCAATCTGATAACCACTGAATAATACGTGCAGATGAGAAAGCTGAGCTTGATGGATGGAGCGCAGGAACGATGTCACATCTATAAATAGCATTTCTATGTGAAATATTCATTAGACTAAGTAAGAGATAGATGGATGGATGGAAGTGAGTGAAGGGGGGGGGGGGGCACGGGGAAAAAAACAGATTTAGATGAGAGAGAGGGAGTGGTTATCGGAGAATTACAGGCAGAGAAAAATACAGAAAGGAGGTAAGAACTCTGAGGGATAGATTTGGAAGAAAAGGGAGTAAAAAAAAAAAAAAAAACGAGGGTAAGAAATGAGGGAAAGCAGACAGATAATTGGTCCATGGCGTCTGCCCCCCAGCCTGCGGTGTCACCCACCATTTGTCTCCCTCTCCCGTGCAGAGAGAGGGAGCGGGAGAAAAAAAAAAAAGACAAAAACACAGGAATAATCTTCCCTCCGCTACACAGGAATAAATACAAACATGGAATAAGTGAGGAGGCGTTAAACTTTCTTCACCCTGGTGCCTGAATAAGTAATTGCTTTTCTCACCTTGGGGTGCGGGCTCATTAAAACGCAGCTTTGTGTGTGTGTGGACACACGGTCAGGCATGAGTCACTAAGCCAGGGGATAAATGGTGGGCAGTCAACCAAAATGTAAGGTACAGTAGGCGGTGGGTCATGGATCATCAGTCCAAAAGGGATATTTCATGAATTCAATTGAAAACTAGACAAAACAGTAAAAATTTGTCTTGAAAATGTTCATTTTCTTTCCTTCTATCTGTCTTTCATGGACCAACACAAGCCAATGAAATGTAAATAAAAGCTCATTTATGACTGAAGAAATAACCAGACGTGTTACAATTTCTTCTAAAAATTACAACTTTTTTCTGTAAACATTTGTCACTTTCCTGGAAACATGTGGACTGATGCAGATCTACAAAAAGAGCAAAAACAAAGAGATGCTGCTCGGTGGTCCTGTGCACTAACGTTGTTTTTACAATTTAATTAATTTGTCAAATCTGCAACAAAGATGATATTTTAAAGGGCACCTATTATTTTCTGTCATATACAACGTTACAATTAGGGATGCACGATGTTGGATTTTTTGCCGATATCTGATATGCTGATATTTTACAACCCATTTGGCCGATAACCGATACCAATATTTTTCCCCCTATACCTAATTGCAGCGATCATCAAGTCTCTTCCTTAGTGGAATTAAAATACAGTATTATTATACATGCCTCTATTGTGTTGCCCATGAGAGAATGCAAGCATAAAATAAAAAGCTCATTCCTTGTGCAAAATAAGAAAAATACTTACATGGCGTTGAAGTCGGTGGAAGCTGCAGCCTGTTATTTTATCCGATTATTATATAGGCGGATATCGGCGTGTTTACCGATGTCCGATATTTCATTTTGAAGCTAATATCGGCCGATACCGTGCCGATAATATCGTGCATCCCT
>JAOVVB010260031.1:0-19240 GCA_028570985.1 Heterobranchus longifilis
ACACACACACACACACACACACACACACACACACACACACACACACACACACACACACACACACACACACATATCATCCATTAAGTGTATTTCGTGGTATCTAATTAAATATGACTTCCGAAATTTGGCATGTTCAGTAAGTGGTGTTTTGACATTGCATGACACATTATCTGCCGTGCTGCTCATTTTAATAACCAAGACTGACATTATGATTTTTTTGCTCTTTCATAATCACACTTAAAGTATTCCTGAGGCGAAGGGGGGGGGGGGATCATTTTGTCTGTAGCTGTCAACTGATAACAGTATCTTATGTGCAGGCTGTAGCTGTCTGAGCTGCTGGGGGGGAAAAAAGTTTGCCATACACCTCAACACTTTTCAGTAATCCTTAAAAATGTTTCTCATAATGTATCGAGGAATGTTGGAGGGCACCAACAGACAGATATTTCTCTCTTCTTTCTCAGTGTTGTGGTTGTCTGCCAGAAGCTGTAATACTGTACATTGACTTTTTATCCAGTTTTAAGCCACGTTTTTAACGATACACTTTTTAGATCTTGGTGGTTTACTATATATTTAACTATATATTTTAACCAGGTAAAGGATTTTAGTCATCGGACATCTGGATCTTAAGTCATTAGAGAAACAAGCTGAGCAAACAAGCTCGCAGCCCCTCCAAAACAGTGTCAGAGAAACACTGATTTTTAATGTGAAACTGCTTTATTCAGTGTTTTTACTGGTTTTAATCACCAAGTCCATTTGTTTAGGAAAGGAGGAAACCTCTGCAGACTATTCCCGGTAAAAACCTTTTTTTTGTTATTGTTTTGATTGAGAGCAGAAAATTACATATTGTGCATTTAAGTGAAATTTATGGAAACATATTTACTTGAAAAAGCAATATCTGTAAATGCTGGGTATAGTTGTAGAGTCTGTCCTTTATCTTGAGAACAATTAAGAAAAAGATCCATTATGTAATGATGTAGGTAGGACTGCTCATGATAGTGTATATTGGGTGCTGGGACAAATATAAGGTTATGAGTTAATTACTTAATTATTTACTGTGAGACTGAATTAATCAGGAATATCAGGATCAGTTTTCATCAGTTTTACATGGCTTCTCAACTCACTATGCTGCCCTAAAATGAAAAAGTAAACCTGCAGTGACACTTTTTACTTTCAGTGATAATTGCCTGTCATTTATGGGGACGTGGTATCACAGTGTAGCTGGCATCAAAGCAGCAGTTAAGAGCTGGGAGACCCTGACAGCTTCCTGTACCGTCTCTCTCTGCAGGTGGTTTAGACACACACGGTCTGTCATCCCTCTGAGCCCTGTTTGTTGTATTAAACACATTCACACACCTGGCTCAGTGGTTTGAGTCCCCCTCCTCCCTGAATCAGATTCAATTGGAACTTCTCCATTCCTCTTCTCTAAAAAGCCTATTTTTGAGCTAATCTCCTGCTTTGATATGAATTCATAAACAGCGAGCAGGCGGGATGGCTCAGCTTTCAGCGGCTGGGTTGTCTGGGATTAATCCTGCTATTAGTGTGCGAGGTGAGGCTGCAAGAAGTGCCGGTGGAACAGCACTGATAACATCCGGTTGAGACTACATTAATCAGGAGTCATTTGTAACAGATTGAATTGCTCCTTTTGGGATGAGGCTGCTTTTAAGATTATTGCTACGGCATGCTCTGCTGCTGAATTAGAGTATTATTGTCTGAAATAACAGAAAGGTCATACAGGAGTAGAGGAAGTGCAACAACAACAATATCATTTTGACTCAGACAACATCTCCTCCTTCAGGAACTACTGCACCAAGGTGCCCTGAATGAATTCACTTTCAGAGACACAACATTTAGCTAGATTACCCTTTTAAGGGCAAATATTTTGATTTTTTTTGTTTTTGCCGGTCCATTCTGGTGTACAAGCTTAAATCAGTTTATTTTGTGTAAACTGGATGAACTGGCATTTATCATTAGCCTACAACAGCAATCTGTGCCAGCGGCGTCACTGCGCAAAATCCAATTAGTATTGCATTAGTAATAAGCAATATGACAACATGATTAACATAATATTATGTTTGTAAAGAGACTAACAGAGCCAATAGTGTCTGCCGGCTCGGCTGTACTGTCGATCCGAGGCCGGCAACATGAAGGAGATGAAATTCCTGAAAAGGTGGGGGGTTCTCATGCAACTCTCTAAACTATTTCTTTAACTGTTTATTACTTTTTGGACAGCCAGACTGCTTTGCAGGTCAGACACGTTATTTTTAAGATTTCAGATGTATACTCTGTCAACTCTGCAGATAAATAAACATTAAACGTAAATCCAAAAGAAGGTGATTACAGGCTTTGCCTGCATCTCACTTGCTAGTGCAGCCCAGTTTCAGTCCCTCTCTCTCTTACTTTCAGCATATAGAAGTCATCGGCTTATTTAGAAGAATCCCATTTTCCAGAGAGATTTACAGAGCTATTTTTGGAGTCGATCAAACTGGAGGTGTGTGGCAGAATACTCTCTGATGAGAAAAGACGTCTTTCCCATGATGCCGCTGCTCTGCTTCAGGGGGATTTCTCTGCAGTGTCACTTTGTAGCATCGTTTTGAAAGCAGGCATGTCTGCATGTACCCGTGAGTGTGTGTATTCAGTATAAGTGTGGCAGAATGTCTGTGCAATTGCATCAAGTGTAACTATACTATTATTTTACTATGTTTTTAACCACACCAGGGAGCTTTCAGTCAGATGGTCTGTTTAATATGTTAGGCCATCCTGTATTGGTACAAGACACCATGTGTAATATCACACAGTATGTACAATATAACATTGTTAACAACCCCCATGACAAAATAGAGCTCTACACAATAAATTCGTTTTTAGATAAAGACATTTTCATGGTATATTCTGAGGCAGAGCAGAGACTTTTGGGTTGGTCTGCCCTGCTGAATATATTAAAGGGGAAGCCCTGCTTTATATAAATGCATTTGGACGACATTTCCCCTAAACCTCATTTATCTTTGTCAAAAAGAGTGTTTTTGCTTGTCCTCTTTTCTTTTTTTTTGCTTTTAATCTTCAAAATAGCTTGTAGCATCCCTTGTCCACACTAAATATGCATGTAAGTAGCCAGACTTGTGAAAACTGGAGGACAATTCTGCATTACTTTCATCGGCTTTTTTAAAGCAAACCCAATAAGAGTAAAATGCAGTGCAAAGGTTGTCAGCGGCTGCAGATCTCTGTGGTGTTTGTTTATGGTAATCAAAGTTATCTCCCAGGATTAAAGTCGTGATGATTTATTGATGTTAAAATCAGATATTGAATTTTTTTTCCCAGCCTCATCTCCTGCAGCAGGTCATTTCAAAGACTCTAGCAACAGAGTGATTGCACCTTGATTGCAGCACACACGTGATTTTTAACCTTGAAAGTGTGGTTCATGATTTTACTCTCGCTAGATGTTCAAGTATTACATTTTTCCGTAGTTATTATGATGCATTAAGGTTATTTTGAAATTTGTATTTGCTGCCTTGTAGGATTACTTTTGTCATCTTTTTTAAGATGTAGTCTTAGTCCTGTGTCAAATGTCCTTGTCACAGTTAGTATTTAATGATGTTGGTGCCGTCTCGTCATTGTCTCGTCTTAGTTATAGAAAAAAAAGTGCATTGATGAACATATTTCATCATAGTTTCGTTAACAAAATGGAAACTACTAGGCTTTCCTATTACCACACACTGAGACTGATGGAGTAACCAACAGCCATCACATAGTCCTTTCACAGACATGGCGTTGGGTCTAGTCTGAAAATAGCTCTTATCGAAAAACTTCCCTCTAATGGAAATCTACATTCAAAGACATTTCTTATAGGATTAAGTTTAATCCGTGGCTGTGAAACCAGCCTAGACTGTCTCCATTGCAGCTCTATTCTCAGACTGTGTCTACAGGCATATATGTTGCAGTGTGTTCATGTGTGCATCCATGCGTGCTCGCTGGCAGATGATCTGTAAAAGAGCGTGTGACTGTCGATTTGAGAGTTTGGATTAAAAAATAGATTGTTGCTCCTTGGAACAACCTCAAACTTCCCGCAGCCAGTGTTTGAGACTGAAGAAGCCTCGCTAATTGATAGAGTTTTTCCTCTCTCTAACTGAAGCCTCTGCTGCAGAGATAAGATGCTCTTTATTCTCTTTTTCATCACTCTTTTCCTCCTCCTCCTCGCCTATTTGACCCAATTTATCAGTGGCAGATAAAACCAAACAAATCAGAGGAGTCACAGCTTCAAACTTGTTGCCCTTTGGCTGGCGTCTGATCCGTTCCTCCCTCTGACTCTGTCTTTTCCTCTCTTCTTCTCTTTGATCTGCCCTTCCAGTCTTTCTGCCCTCCCCTCTCTTCTCCGGCCTAACAGATTTCAAGTTCTGGAAATCAATTGGTCATAATTTGTTTCGCAAGTCACACGCACAAACTCTCACCTTAGATTGAGGACAGATGAGTTAAGCATGATGCACATTTTGCAACTATAGAACATATGTATTTGTCCTATCACCCAACTCTACTGTGTTCCTTTAATTACCTTAGAATCAAAATATTCTGTAACAACCTGTAATTCTGCTCAAGATAATCCACTAGACAGGACCGTCACATGAAAGTTCATTCACTCTTTAAGAAGTAAAGGCAGCAACTCTTCAATATCAGAGAGGGGAGTGCAGACTTTGAATTTTAAATCTTGTTTAGACATGGCTGAAAGAAACTCTGACTAACAGTTACTGAGGCAGGCAATATGTTGTCCCATTACAATGAAATATTCTAAGCCTGTTAAAATAAGTTTTAACCTACAAAATACCAGCCTCTATGTGGCTAAAACCGTTTTTCCCCTATGTGTCACCACGGCTGAAAAATAGCACCCGGCACTCGCCAAATGCAAGTAAAAATCTACATTGGCGAATAAAATAAATGAGGTCAGCTGCCGTTGGCCTATAGGACAAATAGGACTTGCTCATTTTTATCTTACGCAGTTTTATGGTACATTTTTTGGCAGATGGACTGAAACGTTAATTTTGGACCCTGTGTGTCACTAAAGTTATCAAAGGTATCGATACTTTGATAACTTTTTCAGTACCACATGTTTAAAACGATACGACATCTACATTCGATGGTATCGAAAGAACTGAAGCTATTGAAAAAAGCAGATCTACAAGCAGAAAAAACAGGGAAGAAAATCAACTGTGTTGGTATGTGTAGGCTACTATACAAGTATTGTGTCAAAGTTTAAAATTCTGGTGTTGTGACAGCCTTACACGTCACACCTCATGATTTACAGCACACAAGAAAGTAATTTTCTACATATTTATTCTGATCTTTACTGGGGTACCCGCTTAAATTTAGCAACACTTTCATAAAGTGAAACATTAGTATTTGATATTGGAACTCCTGCAGATGTCATGGGAGGATTCAGAGGATCGTGAGGGGGAAAGACTGATCTGCAGTCGTCTAGTCAGGAGATGAATGGAGCTCGTAAAGGGAGATGAGCTGATTCTGCTGAGAAATATGAAAATCAAAAGATGTGCTGTCACGTACTTTTTATTTTTCTTGCTCTCTTTGACTGCTCCCCCCGAGTGGCCACGTAAAATGAGGTCTTTTTCATTTTGCTCCTTTTCAAAGCTAAGCACCAGAGAGATCCTCATGAGCACATTTGACTTTGACTTCCACTCTGGTCCCTCCTTCATTTTCAGTCTCTGGATTCTTTCCCACCAATGTTTTATATTCCATTAAACTGCTCCACCTTTTTGATTCAATTCAATTCAATTTGATTTCTAGGGTCATATCGTAACAAAAGTTATCTCAGGACACTTTTCATATAGAGCAGGTCAAGACCACTCTCAATGTCAAAGTCCCAACATTTTGATATAGTGGAACATGAATACTTTTTTAAGTACTACACATTAGGATGAAGTAAAATAGCCAAATCAGCTGATCAGCAAAAATGGAATTGAGAATGAGTTCCTATTGATGAGTGCATCATTGGTGCGTGGTTCCCACGGGGCCTTAACGTTTCTGAAAATAGACATGGGTCATTGAAAGTGCTTGCATTTATATATTTTGTGCAAGAATAGAAATTGACAATGTCTCAAACTATGCCGTATTCGGTCCTTGAATTTGAGGAATTGGGCCTCAAAAGTCCTTGAAAAGCTTTTGCTTCTGTCTCAATTTGTCAAATCCAAAACCCATGCTTAGGTACACACATGCTACTACATGAGAACATGCCACTGAGGTTGTGTGCCCATAATTTGGTGAGAGGAATCATGTGGAGCGTTGTGCCCCCAGGCATGGCCTGCCGCCCTGGTTTGATGTTCCTGTTTCAGCGGTCTGTAGACTCTCAGCATCTCTCCCCTGCCACGGGTTTTTACTTGTCCATGCTTCGTCTTTGACCTAGAGGAGCTGGCAGTTAGCTCGAGACCAGCACAGGTTTGGTCGTAGGATCAAGCCTTTCTCAGTTGCTCTTTTAAGCTCGCAAAACATAATTCACTTGACTCCGGTACTGCGGCTCCCAAGGGCCCGGAGCCTGGGAAGTTTACAGCACAGCTAAGTAGCCATAAAGGGATTTGGAGGTTCGAGTTTCTCTCATATTCAAGAGGAGAGTGAGGGATGTTTTTGGAGCCATATATAGTAAGATGATTATTGCTCATATTTCCTTCCCCATCAGACTTCTTTTAAGTGATATTATCATGTTCTCAGCAATTAGCCTAACTAAACTACATAAATATGACCCAAGTTGCAATAAACTGGAATCATCCTTTAAGTGATTTCCTGCTGATCTTTAACAGGAGAAATCCCTCGACGAATCATGGTGTAGATGCATTGTTTTTGTAGAGAGCCACTGAAATAACCATTTAGCCCAGTGGTCACTGAGGGGGCTGTTATGTCAATATTACTGCATAAATATATGCAGTACCTCTCCAAACAAACTAAGCTGGAAATTTTCCAGGCTTCCTCACCTGCAGACCTGATGCATACCAGATGCATAATGATGTGCATGCAAAGAAAGCATGCATACGTCATTCCCCACACATAAACCGGCATTTCTAAAGGAGTATGCGGTGAGAATGTCCGCACCTCACAAATACAATGATTGTGATTCATAAAAAAAAGAATCAGGTGTGTGCACAGCTTTATAAACCGTTGTAGTCATGTGGCCCCTGCTGTTTTCTGTCCCAGTGCGTCACCGGAGCCGGTGTCCATGCATTGGAATATGAAATGCATTTTAATGTGTGTTTGCATCCGTGAGCGAGAGACTTCTCAAAACCTTTCCGCTTATTACTCCTTGCATCAGCTCTGCTGGCGGAAACACATTTCTACACATACCAATGGTTCTGAATATATAATAATGTAATCCATAATTGTGCTGCGTGTGATTAATCTTTGGGTTTGTTCCTCACCCTCCAACCCATCCAGGCTTAGTCCAGAAGGTAGACCAGCGCCTCCCAGTGGCCAACGAGTACCTGCTGCTGTCAGGCGGGGCCCGGGAGGGAGTCGTGGACCTCAACCCCGAGGACCTGGGGGACTACGCCAAAGGGGCCGACTTTGACCTGGACTTCACCCTGCTGGTACCCGCCCTCAAGCTCCATGACCGCAACCAGCCGGTCACCCTGGACATGAGGCACTCCCCGCCCTGCCACTCGTGGCTCAGCCTTCGCCTCTGCGACTCCAACGTCATGTCCCGCTGGAGTATCTGCTGCCAGGAGGAGAACGGACTTCCCACTGAGGAAGACGAGGAGGAAGAGGCAGAAATGAGTGAGTAGAATAAGTTAGGGCTGGGCGGTTAATCAAATGTTTAGGATTTTGGCTTCCAACGATTATGAAAACAAGATAATGGAGATATGGAGAATGGAGAAAACAATTATTGTGCTGCATTCAGGTTCACAACGATGCTCTTGTTTTGTCTTGTGTTATAAATCCAGCGTACCCCTTTCCTTTACAGCGGTGCACTTTCACCCATATTTACTGAGTTACTGACTGGAATATGTTGAATATAGTTTACCAAAGTTTGTATTTATTATTTTTGTAATATTTAATTAAATGCATATATATTTATATTTTATTTATTTATTTAGTTTTGTTTTACTTTATTTTTAAATTAGTTTTTCTGTTGAATTATATTTAAAGTTCAAGAAAATCCAATTAAAAAGACATTTAAAAATGTAATAAATGCATGATGTCGATGAGTAATCATGTTAAATAATCGTGATCTCAATATTGAGCAAAATAATCGTGATTATGATTCTTGCCATAATTGAGCAGCCCTAGAATAAGTATAATTATTGCAAGGACAGAGGAATAAAGAACAGCAACTGATAAATCGGTAATGAGGAAGAGGAAAAGGGGGAACAAAAGGTGAATGGATGAAGTAATAACGGAGAGAAGAGCAGCAGGGATCGTATGGAAAGTAAGAAAACAGGTTACAGTGGAAGGAGGAAGGTAAACAAGTATAAAAAAACAAGATGAAGAGATAAGTGAAGAGAGAGAGGGAGGAGTGGAATAGACAACGATGAAGGTACTGTAGCAGTGCAGAGTGGAAGGAATGGGAGCTGATTGAATTTTGTTCATGTTTCACCGAGATAATTTGATGCATGATGTTGTGATGCAATTTTGCCTGGCAAGCTGCAGCGGAGAGGCCCGTTCTTATAACTCCCCAGATAGGTGAAAGGAGGAATGCATCCCCAAGAAAATACACGCTGAAACATTTATGAGTGTAACTTCACAATCGAAAAGTTCAAGCTTACACGGCGGCTTCCAGATTACACTGCGACATCAATCTGCCACACGCCCGCCGCTGTGAGACTTCCGAGATGAGAAAAAGTAATGACATTTATTGATATGAATGTCTTTAATTTTCTGCTGTTTGGAAAATACATTTGCCACATTTTCTGGTTGCATCATAACATTTCCCACAGGATCTTATGTTAGTGTATTTGTGAGGCAAGTTGGGGTGGTTTAGCATGTACATGTATCTCAGCAAAATGCCACTGCAAGGTTAAAAAGAGGGAAAAAGTGATGAGAGTTGAAATCAGATTTGAATTCTTGAGGGCGATCTACCACAACTTTAAGTAATTTGAGCCTGTTTTTAACCGGTATTGACAACGTTATCCGATAGTGGTGCGTATGCACCGCAGAGTTCTGCTGTACAAATGTAAATATAGGCCATTCTACTATTTGGATTTTTTTTGCGGTGAAAACACGAGAGGAGAGTATATTAATGATCGTGTCAATTTTAGTAGCAACATTCATAATTCTGCAGCAGTGGTGCACTTACATACCATTGCAAAAAGTCACGACAGCTGAGTGTATGAAGTTTCTTCAAAAATCCCAATAATTGTGATACCGTTGATAAACGAGGTGGAAAAACACTTCATTAAAATTCAATCATACAAACAACTTTTAATATAACCCTCTTTCACATGAAAAAGTGTTTTATTTTTAAATTTGTTTTGAAATAACTGCCTCAAAAGCATCTTTTAACCTTTTAATACAACATTTAGCCAACGCAAAATTGATGCAACACAACAGATAAATATCGGCCACTGCCATCGGTGAATGTCATCGATATGTCAATTGCAGTCAACAAGGCGAATATTGGCCGATACCAATGGTTGGCGATGCATCCCTAATAATCTATATGCTTGTTCTGTATTCATTATTAAACAATTAAAAGGAATGAATGAAAATTAAATGTCTTATTATTACAAAAAAAATGTAATTAAAATGATGGGTAATAATAGATTATGACAGAATCTTTACGCCCCTGTCTGTCAGAATGACGGACCTCTGCCTCTGTCCCTTGCTCAGGTAAAGGCTCTATCCCGTCCCTGGACTCCCCTCAGTCTCTAGATGGGTGCTACTTCTCCCCCTCCCTGGTGACGGACTGGTTCTGGGGGGTGGTGAGCGAGGCCGTGGAGGAGCTGAGGCGCAGCCCCCAGAGAGGCATTCCCATCCCGGACCGACTGGACAGGAACGGACCCCTCACCACTATCATCCTCCAGGTACAGATGGCTGAAATGAAGATTAAAAAGAAGACTCATTATGTGTGAATGGATCAGGAATGTCAGGCTGCTTAAAGGTTCCCTGTGGAGTTTTCTTGTAAACAAAATAAAATGTGTTCCTCCTCCTCCTCCCTGCAGGCAGGCTCCAGCCGGGTGCTGTACGACCTGCTGCCTGTGGTGTCGTTTCGGGGCTGGCCTGCTGTGGCTCAAGGCTGGCTGACCGCAAACCACTTCTGGGATGGTAAAATCACAGAGGAGGAAGCCATATCTGGCTTCTATCTGCTGCCCTGCTGCTCCCCGCTGGGCGGCCGGCCCGACAGGGAGTGGAGGCTGGCGTTCTCACGCAGCGAGGTGAGTGCATTGTAAATTTAAGTTTTATTATGGTGCTGTTTTTGGTGCCACTTTGTATTAGCTTTAAGGGGAGACAGTTGAATATGGTAAAAAAAAAGTAACTAATAGATATCACCCTGAAACTGCCCCAGTTGATTACCAAGACAATTATTTTTTGCATTAGAAGTTTTCTAAAATCTTATGTTTAATAAGCAAATGGGGCATTATCTTTTAAAAATATGTGCTAATTTGTATACATTTCCAGAGCAGAACTGTGAACATTGGATAAAGCAAGGTTCAAATTCTTGTTTCATCTTGTTGACATATTAGAGTCAAAGGTTTTTACAGAGGGAATTTTGGATAGCTCTTTTTATCACTCCATAAATCAGAAAGTACAAAATTTTGCCTTGTTTTTAGGAACAAAAGGTTTTTATAAATCAGGCTGTGAATTATATATGAACAAAGCCCTCTGTAAAAACCTTCAGAATATAGATTTCTGGCTTAGAGTTTGAGAAAAACTCATGTTGAGATAACGGCCTTTAAAGATGGATTGTAAAATTCCATACATTTTGCAAGACACTACAGGTGAACAAACTAATCGATATCACCATGAAACTTCTTCAGTTGCTTACTTAAATGAAGACTTATTCTTTGTATTACAAGTTTTCTGAAATCTTTAGTTTAAATATGCAAATGAGGCATTATCTAATGCTAACTGCTGGTGGATTCAGGAGAAATCTACAGACACAAATAGAAAAAATGTAGTAAAATAAACAACTTAATGTGTATTTTGGATGTTTTCTTTCCACTAGTTTTAAAGAAGACACATTATGGAAGCAAAATTTCAAAACCAATCATCGATACAACATTTCCATCTGGTTTTCTTTCTTTGTTTCTGTGCTATTTTTCTTTCTTTTCATCTTTTCTTTGTGTTGGGTTTACTACAGTCTTTAATCCTGTTCCTGCTTAATTCATTGGTGAGATTGATCTATTTCTCTCATTACCAGGTTCAGTTGAAGAAGTGCATCCCGTACCCCATGGCGCAGGCTTTCCAAGCAGCCAAAGCCGCGTTGTCTCGTATCCTGGCCCGTCCACGTACGGGCCTCAGCCTCTATCACCTGCGTACCCTTCTCTTCTGGGCCTGTGATCGCCTTCCTGCCGCCTATCTGTGCTGCCCTGACGCCGACACCCCTGGCCGCCTCCTCCTAGGCCTCCTGGATGACCTGGCTCATTGCATCCTGGGTAAAAACTGCCCAAACTACTTTTTGCCCCAGTGCAACATGTTGGAGCACCTCACCGACAGCCAGGCGCTGCTTGTCGCCAGGAAACTCGCCCACGTGCGCTCGGATCCCAGCGAGCACCTGCGGGCGGCTCTGGACCAAGCCCAGCAGGCGGGCCAGCTGAAGAAGGAGCTAACGGCGAGCACCAACGGCCACGGATCCCCCGGGCACCACCCGGCCAACGGCATCATCTCCCCTTCAGAGGACAAGCTGGCGCAGCGACTGCAGCAGCTGGTCACCGAGAACCCTGGGAAATCCATATCGGTCTTCCTCAACCCCGATGATGTCACCAGGCCACACTTCCGCATCGATGACAAGTTCTACTGACGCACACGTGCTGCAGAGAAGACGTGTGGAAGTGTGTGTGTTTTAACAAACACACACAGGGGGACGACAGACACACTCCTCCCAACGCTGAACAATGCAACAAAGCCTTGCTGCTTGACTGACTCTTTAAACCAAAAACACACGTGTCCTGCTACTGACAAATGACGTCGCACAACAGACATGATGTCACCGAGCAGTTGCCACGGATACGGCCCTCTCCTAACGAGCTGGCCTTAACAAGACTTATCAGCTGGTGCTACAAAGACAAGGGCCGGCTTTAGTTGTGTGAAATCCAGTGGAGCTCAACACAGAGTGCGTGTGTGTGTGTGTGTGTCTATTTGTTTGTGTGTGTGTGTGTGTGTACGCCTAAGGGTTTTCATACTTACACTTCTAAAGACAGAGGGAGAAAAGCTTCTTGATTGCTGCATTTCTCTCCTTTTTAGTGTAGATCAGAGTGGGCGATGGCAGAATTAGAAAAACAAGGTGTGGCTGATGTAACTGAATGTAATGTTGTGAGGAGAACTGCCGAGTCTTTGAACAAAGAGTCTCTTTTCTCTGTCAACTACCATCCTTTTCTTTTCACCCCCACGCCTCGATTCATGGCATCTTTTTCATTAAAAAAAATCTTTCTCAGGTATTCATAATACTTATCCTTTTTTTATGTATATGATTAATTTTAAAGTCTTACGCTATATTTCAATGCCACTTACATTTCATTAGCTAATGGAATGTACCAAAGAGCTGCGTTTGAGCGGTTTTGCAAAGAGAAACATACGTCTTACATATCCCAGAACATCTAATTTGGTCCAACTTGATGAATCTACTGAGTCATAATCAGAATGTTAATTAACTTTTTCTCCTTCTGAAGGCCTGAAGGTCACACCAGCAGTTAAAATGGCAAAATTAATTAATTCCAATGGAATGGGGCACAATAAGTGGATTTGCTCACAGGGTTTCCCCTATCTCCCTCCCTTGATTATTTGAAAAGCTAATTGGCAACTATTTTAATTTCAAACACCTTTCAAGGAAAAATGCCAAATATTCTGTGATTCCATCTTCTCAAATTATGACGATTTGATGCTTTTCTTTGTCTTATGTGATAGTAAAGTGAATATATTTGGAATTTGAAGACATCACTATGGGCTCTGGAATATTATAATGTATATTTTCTGACATTTTACAGACAAAATGATTACTCAGTAATTAAAAAAAAGTCTTAATAATTCTGTCACTAAGCTTGCTTCTAGAAGCACATATTTTGCATACCAATGCAGGTTAATTTTGTTGTGCTACTGTCTTGTGTGACCAGGCCTCTGAAAATGGTTAAGACCGAAAAGGATGGGGATGTTAAATGTATTAAACTGGTTAATCATAATATAATACAATACAATGTTTTTCTTGTGTAATATTTGAGAAGTCCTTGAAGCTTCTTTATGTTTTAGAGTTTTGTTTTCCTGCCTGAGCAGACATTTTGATCTTTCGTATTGGAGTGTTAAGGTAGGGCCTTTAGAAGAGATTCAGAAAATATAACCCTATGTATGAGGAGCCAGACTAGCAGGAGTGTATTGATTGAACAAAGACGGGTACAGAATAGCTGTAGAGTCAGGACTTCGGCTATTTATCTACCATAGTCACGACTAAGTCAAGGTACTTAACTGTCAAAATGTCCCACAAAGGGCCCCGCACATCTTGTTGCACATCATGTAAGCGTAACTTTTCGTTGAAGTTTAGTGCGTCTCTCATTCGGTTCTGACTTGAGTGATTCTGATAATTGTCCCCTGTCTCCTCTGCTTGGTTGGTCTTTTTTAATGAGCTTTGTGTGTGTGTGCGTGTGCGTGTGCATGCATGTGTGTGTTCAACGAGAGACGAACTGCGCAGCAGGGCGCAGAGAGACACCCAGATGCTGCCCGTTGAATTATACCCTCAGTGGGTGTGTGTTAGTCACCGGGCCCTATCGTTTCTCACCAGATGGGAGTCATCCACGGGGGGATGGAGAGAGGGAGACTATCTGGTCCTTTTGAAGAGACTTGAAGAGGGAAGATGGGCCTTGCGGGGACTGGACAGCTGCCTCTTTCTGTTGCTGTCTTTCTCTGCCGATTTCAGTTTTTTCTCTCTCTGCTGCTTTCTGTCATTCTCTCACTCTGATGGCCCTTTTATTCCCTCTTCCTCCCTCTTACCATCCAGATTCCTCCTCAGAGGGTTGGCATATTTATTTCTTTTAGTACTAGAGGTCCAGAGCAACAAAAAAAACTCCTCAAACTTGGTACTAGTCCAGCCTTATGTTTACACTCTTTACATTGATTTGATTAGGAGCTGTGCTGCCAGTAAATGGTGTATTGCAGACAATAAGTATAACCAGGCAAGCATTAATGTGCTCCCCTCCACTTCCATTAGTTTTGCTGGCTCTTACTTGTTTTACTTTAATGAATTTGAGATGTAAAGTTGGCTGAACACGATCTGCAAAAGGGTAAACTTTGATCTGACGGGGTTTACCGAGCACTAAAATGCTGCTTCTATTGTTAAGGCAGGGTATAAACGCTACAAGCACATGATTGGTTACAGTTACGTTTATGTAAATATCGAGGTGGTGATGGTTGATTGTGGTGACTTTAAAGCTGCTGGTGGATTGTTTTTTCTTCAGACACATGTATGGACATTTCTCATATTACAACATCAAAGTCTGGGTCTACAAATTTCATGTGCTTACTACTGAATGATTTCGTTACAGCATCTGTCTGTACTGTGTGTGTGTGTGTGTGTGTGTGTGTGTGTGAGAGAGAGAGAGATTGTGTAGGAATTGAACCTGACTAAACGACAGTGTGTTGTGAGGTGGTGCAGAATGTTTAAGTGGGGTGTTTATTCATAATTTGATCTCATGGGAAAACTTGTCATGTCAATGGATTTTTAGCTTTTCGGGTGTCATTTAACGCCCCGTTGTCATTCCCAACCCTTGACGTCACTTTTACGCGACAAACTATGACGCTTCACTACACAGTTTTAAACACTGGTTAACATTGTGACTTCAAACAAAACTATAGGTTTAGGAAAACATTGAGGTTTGATTAAAAAAAAAACAATTAAAAAAAAACAACTTTGTTACGTGAATTAACTTACATTAATTTTAATTACACTTACATTAACTTATACGAGACCTTCTGGAGAAGTTGCTCTGAGCGTCCAATACTGACGCGGATGGGTTTACAGTTGAAAGCCCGGTGGGACTACATGGTGTGAAATGACATACAGAAAGCCAAAAATGCATTGTGATAACACATGAAATGTTAACAAATTGCTGTGTTATTCATACATAATTTCGTGAGACCAGGCTGGTATTTGTTTGTGTTTTCAGCACTTTTTAAAATGCCGTTACCTAAACTGTACACGTTTTGAATAGTTTGAAAAGAAAATCACAGCATTTATTTATTGGGAGACACAGTTGATGTAAAGGTACCTTCACATCGCCTCTGTAATGTTCGAATGAGAGTGTTGGAAGTGTCAAGTGTGTCTCACTTTGTACCTTAATGGGCCTAGTTAGAGATTACTAGACACTGGAAACAATGTTTTTCATGAATTGTACACATGAATATCCTGTACTTTGCGATCGTGTCAGTTTCTAGATATGCAATCAAGCCCCCTACAGAAAGGCAGACTCTAATTCTGTGATTAACTGT
Source organism: Heterobranchus longifilis (assembly GCA_028570985.1). Classification (NCBI taxonomy): domain Eukaryota; kingdom Metazoa; phylum Chordata; class Actinopteri; order Siluriformes; family Clariidae; genus Heterobranchus; species Heterobranchus longifilis. The sequence continues at coordinate 15,616 of JAOVVB010260031.1, forward strand.
AGTTGTGAAAGGGGGAATCACTATCTGCTGTCCAGGGATTGCATGGAACACAGATGACACTCCCAAACATCAGTCTCCGCTCTGTGCTACTCTATTTATAATCATGACTGTTTTTTTTGTGCTGAAACTTCTGATGATTCTGTTTAAGATTCAGTCGACGTCTGTGGATAAATAACTGACTAAATACGATGAATGTATCCACCGTATCTCGCTAATCTGTTCCCTACTTGAGGACACGTCAAATCTAATTTCTCACCGTTATCTGCACAGATGTACTCTGCTCTCTACTCAAGTGCTGAGATAAGAATCTGTACTGAATCACTCCACAGTTTGAGAAATTGAATTTCATATCTCTGTTATTACTTGAGTTCTTTCTTTTCTTTTCTTTTTTGTTTTTTAAATAAGTGCAAATTATTTTCTCTGTTCCATATTATCACGGCTGATTTGTTGTATTTATTCCTGTTATTTTCTGGGGGTTTACATTGATCAATCTTCAAGCATTAGCATGAAATAAATCACTTCATTTCAAATCACATTGTTTGGAAATACATTCATTAAAAGGAGAATGTATTTAATTACCTTGCTGTCTTTAGGAGAAGGGGATAATTGCGAGAAAACCACTCGTCCTATCTGTAAATCAAGTCTGTAGTTTCAGTTAATTTGAGCTGCAACACGGGTAGATTCCAACAGAGGGCGCTCTAAGACTGTTTGTACTGAGCCTGTTCTGCTCTGTCACTGTTAAAGTGAGAGGATGCTCCAGGCCGACACCACACATGCATGCACATGCTGACAGTGTCAAAATACTGACTCTGCAAATTTTAGTGCAGGACTATAAGACAGACGAGCAGAATTAAAGATTATCGTAGTTATTTTAGGTACCAGAGTTGTCTCTACCTCTCAGTGTCTCCTTGGAAAGACCAAAGGTCATCAATTATTTTTTTTCTTATAATCAGCATCTTGCTGATGATCTAGATGGGGTATTAATTAAAAAAATAAAAAATAGTATTCTATAAAATAGAGGCATGTTGTTTCTACTTTTGCATAATGATTCAAGATGAAATACCATGCGCATTATTTAGAGGGTTAACATGATGTGTAAATGAATTACTCTGAACTCCAAAGTGTTATTTTCCAACAGGGTATCATTTTAAATGATCATCCTGAAGGTTCTTTGAAGAACCTTGAAGAAATCTCCACATTGCAACAATTAAAATGCCCGATAAGGTTCCTTGAAAAATCTTTGTTGTAAACTAGTAATCAAAATCTGTGCATATGCCGAGGACATAATGTAATATCTGCTCGTGTCCCCAGGTGGTCCCTGACATTTAGAAATATTTAGCCATTGTCTGTCATTAGTTATGTGATGATGGCGCAGATGTTTTTGGTACAAACACATCATATCTTTTTTTTTTTATTAATACCCCAAACCACATGCACGCAATGACAGTAGCAATCTGTTGATGTCTATTAAGCAGATTGTGAAGCGAGGAATTGGCTGGATTGTGTTTGTTACAGATGTGACTGTCCACACTGGTACCTCATGAATGAAAGATACGATTTGATATGTAGCATATTACTGGAGTCCAGCCTCATATTAACCGATAATGCAAATTAATGCAAATAGGTTGGAATCAGATGGTTTTCTGATGGATTTCTTCTTTCGTCCAAACAGAAATATATTGAATGGATTGCCATGATATGACACAGAGGCCATAATCACTATTTTTATGATGTATCAAATGACTTAGTGAAACCACTATGACCATGTGAACGGGGTCGATTGTAGTGATGAAGCTAAAGAGAATTATCACCGACTGTAAATCTGTAGCTCCCCTCCGCTTTATGGCGGTTCATAGTGAGTTTCAGCTCATTGTTTAGCTGTCTGGCCCACAAATTGACCGTTTTGGTTCACTCTCACTGCTATTATATAGTGTCGTTTTTGGCTGCAGTGGCAGCTGTTTTGCAGCGAAAAAGCTCTAAAAACCCAGCTGCTCAGCAGCAAACAGCAGACAGACACACTTAGAGACTACTGTAGCTGGCGAACATAGTGGAGCATTTAGCAGCTAAACAGCCAGATATTTCCTTCTGTACTGGGTGGAGACCAAACGGAAACCTCTGGGGCTGAAAAATGTGGCCACTTGAGACTAGCTCTAAAAGCAAGTCAATCCCCATAGACCCTCATGTCTGTCCTCCTCCAAAAAACATCCCCATAGGTCATTTGTACAGGGAGCTTATTACGAGCTGTAGACGTTTTGAAGTTAAGCACCCTCTATTGATGTTTTATTGTAAGGTGTCTCCCTCTGGTGGTCATTGATGTTATGGCACCAAAAAGCCAGAAGTAATGTTATGAGGTATTTAGAGTGAGAAACACCGTAGGTGTGGGCAGGAGCAGTTGGTGGGTTGACAAAACACAGGACTTTCACCCAGGATACTGGGGTTTGTGTCCGTTGAAAATATAATTAAACTGTGACTGTAACAACCGGATGTACGTGACGTCCGCGTCATGGAACGTGGCAAGTCATGTGATGTTCCGCGGCACGTAATGCAAACCCAAACCACGACCTTTTTCTAACCCTGCCAAGTTGTTTTGTTGCCTAAACCTAAACTTACCGCCACAATGTCTGTTAATGGCATGTTTAAAACCACAAATGTGTGAAAAACGCTCATATGGGTCTTCCACTTCCACTGCTCGGGGCGCTGATTTAGGAAACGCTCATATGGGTTGTATTAGAGCGTCGGAACATACGACCTATATGGTCGTATGGTTTGGAGGAAATGTTGCCCAGCTAATACACATACACATGCATTGAAGAAATGCCAGCGTGAAGGGACTGCCACATAGTCGGTGCTCCAAGCAATAGGGAGTTCGATGCCTTGCTGAAGGGCCCAGGAGGTGAACTGGCACCTCTCCAGCTTAGGGGGATGCAGAAAGATTTTAAATGACTTGTATACAGATCATTTGTAACAGTGAGGAAGAGCTACACATATTATGTAACATATCTACGTGTGGTGAATAGTTTCCACTTTAGATTAGGGGGATGCAGAAACAACATTTGTCAACATGACATGATAACATGTCATATTAATCATTACAAACATTTAGACATGTTTTGTTGATGATTTATTGATTGGTTCATTGTTAACTAAAGGCTAATAAAGACTTATGATAGGTCATTATTATAAAGTGTTACCTCAAAATGACCAGAATGTATTTTTATTGGTACCACTGTCACATTCACGTGTCCTCATTCTACCTGCATGTTAACTGTGTCCACATCGGTGTCTCTTGCAGTAATTGTGACCAGATCTCCCTCGTAAATAGGCCACTGCAACCTCAGCCCTGGGGCATCCTTCACAGTCTGTGTGTGTGTTCGTGGTTATAAAGTGGTGTGTGTTGGTGTGAACGAGGCCAGGCTGTAACAGCGCGCTGTCTGTCAACGAGAAACTGGGGCTGAACGTGGACATGTGTTCACCTGACACACACAACAGTAACAGTAGTAGGCCATTGTAAGCTCACCCTGACAGTTACATCCTGCACAAATGCAGAGGTGTGTGTGTGTGTGTGTGTGTGTGTGTGTGTGCGTGTGTGTGTGCGTGTGTGTGTGTGTGTGTGTGTGTGTGTGTG
>JAOVVB010260039.1:0-19240 GCA_028570985.1 Heterobranchus longifilis
ATCACAACTTCACAGAAGTCCTGACGGCTCGTTTAAAGGCACAGTTTCTGAATACGGGCTGTGTGCATTTCTCCGTGAATTGAGCATTTTGATACTTTCACAGTATTTATATAGCACCTAGATCTGCTTTATAATAAAAAACATGGACATTTCACATCTTACAATATGGGACCTTTAATTGCTGCAAGTTGGACAAACTTGATATAGATTCTTTAGTGTGTTTCTAGAGCTTCTCTATAAAATAAATCTAAAGCAATAAAAAGCATGTGACTGTTCTGTAGTGTGTCATGAGTTGTGCCATATTCTACTTCAATATTGACATATATTTGCACTAAATTCAGCCTACTGAATCCAAGGAATGTCACTTAATAGCCTTACATAATGATGCTAAAGAGAGAATTAGGTATCAGTGATGCTGCTCTTACCGGATTGAGGCCATTGCGACCATATCCAGGCAAAGAGGACGTTTGGGATGTGGAGGAATTTGCATCTATGTGAAAGTAAAACAGCAGACAGATTAGATCACCGTGACGAGACTCAGAGTCAGACTCGGCTCTTTGCCCAAATTAGATCTATGGATCAGACTTAGTGAGTAGAATATACCTCGCCAGGTTCTTTTCTTAGCCTTTTGCTAATTGTTCTGTACAACGGACTTCTCAGTATAGCTCTATTTTTACATTTACAACTAAATTGCATAAGTAAGTACTGTGAGGCTTTAAAAAGTAATAATTAACCTTTAAGGTTGCCTGAAAGATGAAAAGGTCATATCGTACCTTGCTTTTTATAAATTGGAGGCCTCCTGTACATGTTGAAGCCTTCGTCTGCGGACAGAAAATAATGCAGCGTCAGCAGATAATTCATTCTAAAATATCACACAGCAGAACCAAATTCATCATAAGTAATACCTGACTGTACTGTCTCCTTTTTCCCTTTCAATGTTTTAAAATATTATTCACATGGAGTAACTTAACACCCTGTTTTTGCTTGAATTGTCACACTTTACATAACAAATTGCATTAAAACTACAACATTTTCTCTGAAAAAAGACTGAGATCACAATCAAGTGATAGTATAATGGAGCATCTGTACATATAATTTAATTACTCAGAAACAAGATTGCAGTAAATGTTTGTCACATGTACAATAAAATAAAAAATAAAACAAGGCCAGCACTGCAAAAAGGTGCCATCAGGTGTTCCATTTGTTTAAAAAAATTAATAAATAAAAAAAGCAGGCAAGCTTAATTTCATATCATGTCATGATTTAATTTCATGGAGTTTCAGAAATGATCAGATCATTTTAAGAATCTCAAACCGATTGAATATAAAGACTCAATAAAGTAACACACCGCTCGCTATACAGAAATCACCATGCTATGTGTGGGTTGTGAGTGATTTTCAGTTCTCACCAAAAACACATGCCAGCGATTACTGGTCATATCTCATCCACACACGCAGGCACGCAGGCACGCAGGCACGCAGGCACGCAGGCACGCACATATGCACATATGCACACACGCACACGATAAAACAGGCTTTAGAAAAATCACAGCACTGCTATAAATAGACACAGCTATAGAGGACTGTGTGAGTGAAGTTGGGAACAGGCACAGGAATATTTACTTATTTAAATCAATCAAACCAGTTTTATAAATACCTACTCTGATCTAGATTTATATATAAGGTTGTTTTTTTTTCAGTGGAAGAATTTAGTGAGCTGTTGGTGAGGCGGCAGAACAAGAGAAAAGAAAAAGTATGGTCAAGTAAAATATGAAAAATTAGAAAATAAAGGAGAAGATCAATGGATTATCTGAAGGAAGCAGCTATAAATGGTATATTGTGTGTGTTTTTCTGTCTGGGGAACAAACTGCTACAGAAACTAAGATATATAAGAGTCTGAGAGGGTGACTGATATTCTCTGAACTTTGACCACTAGATGTCTCAGTGTTTCTAACAATAAAGTCAATCACATCTCTTCTTATAAATTCCAACCCTGACCCGTAAACCAGTTTGTTTTTAGTAATTTGGGTGACAGTCTGCGGTAGTTTAGAACATGAAATGATGGGTTTGCTATTAAATATAAGTGTTTGATACAAGGCCGTAGTCATGGAGTCAACATTGGGAGGGGCCAAATCTGCCAGGAGGGTCTGTGGTCCGGTCATCTGAGGGTTTTTTTTGTGACTTTAATTTCAGATATATATTTTTTTTTTTTGCAAATGTATGTCTTAATAATCTCAGAGAATTTTTTTTTTTTCTCACACAAATTTGTGACTTTAATCTCAAATAATTTGAGTTTTTTCTTGAATGTATGTCTTAATAATCTCGGAGAATATTCAAGTTTTTTCTCAAGTTTTTCCTCTGAATATTACCCACCTTCTCCGTAATATGTTTTCTTTAACGATACAATGACCCTAATACGCCGTCATAATTACCTGTTGTAGGTGCCTGTAGCAAAAAAAAAAAAAAAAAATTTTTTTTTTTACTTTACATTTTTTTACATTTTTTTTTACTTTTTTTAAACTTTTTTTTTTTTACTTTTTTTAAACTTTTTTTTTTTTTTACTTAAAAAAAAAAACTTTTTAAAAACTTTTTTTTTAAACTTTTTTTTTTAACAAGATATTGGGAGGATGTGTCTTACGGTCTTGGTATGATAGGAAATATAAAGATAAGATAACAAAAGGTAATACAAGGAGGGGAGAAGGGTGGCAGAAAGGGTGGCAGAAGAACAGGGCTTCTTACCTTTGGTGTGAGGGAGAAAGAGGTGACATAAAGGGGAGGTGGGGCAGGTGTCATTGTTGCCAGAGAGTAAAGAGGGAGAAAGCATCGATCCTGTTTGTTATTCCACCAAAGAAGTGGAAGGAGGAGTTGTGGAGGGAGAGGAGATAAGGGAAGGTGATCAAAAAAAGTGAGCAGAGGGTGGTTAAAATCTTTACAAGTTTACTTTTGAGCTCTTTTCTCACCTGGCCGGTGGAAGTGTTGCGGTGATCGGGACTGAGTGGGAGTGTAGCTGTGACGATTGTATATTGCATGAACTCCAAAAGCTCCGTGGCTTGTAGATTTTGGTATGCACTTTCTGACTTCGAAACCCTCCTTGAAAGAAGAAAGACACAAACACCAGTGAGGAATGCACATTAAATCAAAATCAATTTGTGTCAATGAGTGTTAAATAACTTGTAATAAGTCTGCTCTACCTTAACTAAGTAAAATAAATAAAACAAATAGTTACCTCTGTGGTGTCAGATACGTTTCCTGGTGACTAAATCAGAACGACAGAAGAAGAAAAATAAATAAATGTATGAACCAGAAAGAAACACAACATACACTGTAGACACTTCAGGTGAAAACCTTGAATCTCCAAACTTGTCTGGCATGAAAAAGAAAAACAACTTTATCCTCAACACTATGCATCTTTTAAAATGTTTTATAAGAGGAAGACTTATATAATATTCTCAACTCTGTAATCTACAGAAGCCCTGAGATGCAATGAGAAAAAATAAATCTGGTGATCCGTTTTCTAAGTCTGATCTAAATTGTTTTCTCTCCTGTGTTTACGACTTAAGAACAGGTGAATAAAAAGGTTTCGCCAGGATAATCTTCCTTTTATCTGTGAAACAGATCAAATTCACAAATTCAAGGACTTTTCAAGGACTTTCCAGGCCAAATTCCCTCAAATTCAAGGACACGGCATAGTTTAAGACACAGATCAAGGCTCTTTACTGTTACAACACTGACAATTTTCATATGAATAGTTCTCAATTGTGCTGTGTTACAGTGATGGCAGACTATGTGGCGGGACACCCATATTTTGCAATAGTCCCGCCCAACTGTGCTGTGATTGGCTAGTACTCATCACGTCGACGCGTCAAGGTCAGACGCCATGGGGGCGCGGTTAAGGTTAGGGCAAAGACGTCACGGTTAGGGTTAGTACCAGCCAATCACAGCACAGCAGTACGAGCCAATCACAGCACAGTTTGGTGGGAGTAGGCGAAACACCGGTGGGAAAAAAAACAATGCTGCGGAACATAGCGTATTTACTAACGCTACGTCAAAAAAAATATCAAAAGAACTTCAATTTCTATTCTTGCAACAAAATATATAAATTCAAGCACTTTCAATGATCCATGTCTACTTTCAAAAACTTTCAAGGCCTTGATTTTTCCTAAAATTCACAAACTTTCAAGGATTTCAAGGACCTGTGGGAATCATGTATTTAGAGTGTTGTGTTAATGTAGAAGCGTTACTGCTCCAAAACACACTTTTTCACATTAGATGTCTTTGCATTTTGGGCCAAACAGTCAAATATCAAAACAACAACAACAACAACAACAACGACAACAACAAGATCTCACTTGGTTTGACTCATAAATCAAACCAAGAAAAAAAACACCAAAACGGAGACAACTTGAAGTTACCTCTGCAGGGCTTCGCCTGTCCTGTCTGTTGCCTTTGTTGTCCAAAGTAGAGGAGTTGTCGCTCACACACTTATAAGATATCATATCAGGATGCTCTATATCATATATAGCCTTGACTCTGGGAATGGCCGCTAAGTCTCGGTAATCAATGATCTCATTATCTACTTTTGCCTGGGACCAGGACAGGGAGGAGAGGGGAGGACGGGGGTGAGGAGGAGGGACACAGAGGATGGAAGATAGAGTATGGGTCAGGTCAAAGGTCAAAGGTTGCTTATTACATGACTTCAGCGAGGAATGAAACTTTAATCCCACAACACCACAACGAAGCACACGGTGGACAGATTATAATAATCTGAGGCCTGTTTCTGCTTCACTATATTAATGATTTATCAGACTTTCAAGTATAAAAATATCATTTTTGAGGTGTTTTGATGGGGGTAAAGTTTATTCCACATAATAAACCAACAGTCGAGGGATCATAACAGACAGGATGGAGGAAAGGACAACGAAAGCGCCAGGTAGTTTTTTTTAATAATCAAATTCAATCTGAATTGCCAAAGAATTCAAATTGATTAAGCAAATGAATCTAATTTCCCATTCAATGTGTGGTTGATCTGAGAAAATTTGAAGGCTCTACAACATTCAACCACAATTGAATTCCCCCTTTTTTTTTTCTCTCTCACAAGATAAAATCTAGTTCCGATCAGTCAAGGTAAAGATGAAAAAAAAAAAAAAAAGATTACAGAAAATTGATTTTAACATGTTTTTTGTTTTTTTTCTTCATTTACAAAAATAAACATCTCTGTCCATGCGACTGCCCTGTACAAATGAAGGATAAATGAAATGTAAATCAAGCCACGGTGAATTGTCGCACCATGGACGGTGTTGTCAGCAGATGTTGTCAGAACTTACACAGATGGTTCGACCAGGACTCCCCGGAGTGCAGGAGCCCGGCCTCGAGCTGGAGCTTTCCGATGACGACCTCGTGGGCTAAAGGCGGGAAAAAAAGATGTTAGTTTGACTTCCTGCTTCCATTGTTTTCTCTCAATGCTAAACAGCACTACAGGAATCATAATGCAGCAGTGTACATAATGAGCCTGGCATCATGCAGTTTATGTGCATTGTTCCATGTTGTAATTAGCTCAAGAAAAAAAACACATTTATTTCTACCTAACGATGATATCAGCCAGACTTTTGTTTTTACAGAAAATGACAAATCCAAGCATGCATCTCGGTCAACATCGCAATTTCATATGCTACAGCTAACTATAACTTTAAACGTTATGCATCAAATGTAATAACTGGTGACGCTTTCTATTAGGGCTGCACAATAAATCGTTTTTTTAATCGTCAGCACAATATCAACTTTCGCAATAAACACATCACGAAAGACTGTGACATATCGCAAAAGACACTCAGGGATTTTTTGAGTATTGGTAGAAAATATATTTTTTTTATCAGTGGCAGTATTGGCGGTGCCATATCTTTATAAATATTTAATATCTTTGCCTATACTCAACTGTAGTAGGGACTCATAATATGCTATAATAGTCCATGCAGTATCATAAGTTATCATTGTATGTGTGAAGTAAAGTGAAGAACATATTGATGCATCTATAATAATACCTGCTAAATCATAACATTTCATTGTTGGTGGTAAATAAAGTACAATGCATTTTCATGCATTTAAAAGAATCTATGCTGCATCATAAGTGATTATTATTATGCATGCTAATGCCGAGAATTACAAGTAAAATTTTCCACCAACAATATTAATATTATGATAAAGCATGCAACCTCTAGTTTAGTCAAGATCATCCATAAGACAGTTTTATGGCTGTTGATATATATTATGATTGCATTATAATTCCCTATAAAGTCCTCGTAATAATGTGGTCTTCACAGAAAGTGTCACCTAATAATTATTGCACTTTCTAAATACTGTACTGGTGCTCTACAAATTAAAAGCTCCTCTTTCATGGATGCAAAAATTAAATTAAAAGAAGGAACCTTATTCTACGTATGAAAGGTGTCTTTTTTTTTGCGTCCTTGAATTAGCACATGAGATCTAATTGGGCAGCCCGGTGAGCAAAGTGTTGCATGTGAAACAAGCGAGTGCGGTTAATCTCAAGACGTGAGATTACAGCCTGCTCACTCTGTAAAACCATCGGTGCAAACGGCAGGCCCGCTCACAATATTAACCTTCAGTTTGTGTCGCGGGAAAAAGAAATTAAGAGAAGGTGTTTTTGGTCTGCTGACCTGGGAAGGAAGAGAATGATATCACACTCGTAATCTCTCTTAGAAATCTGTGTTTACAGCCTCTAACACACATTAAATTGCATGTATTGAGTGTTGAGTTAAGGAGGTCTTACCATGTAAGTGTCCTCAGCTCTGCTGCTGCTGCCTCTGCAGCCCGGGTGCCAAACTGTTGATCCTGCAAAGGCAAAAATAAATTACAGCATGTCAAAAGAAATGCACAAATTACACAGTTAACAGAAAGCAGTTAAGACACTGAGCATTTTACATTCATCCAAGTTTAAATCCATATCCTCACCATGCACATCCACATCAGGCACTTTCTCACACTGACCTTGCAGATACATTTCTTCTCCTTCTGTGAACATTTTGTCACATCGGCTGCATCGCGCACAGCCGGGGTGGTAATGCTTCTCCCCTGCCTATGAGAAAATATCAGTTATTACCAAAAACAAAAATAACGTGTTCTTTTTGGATGTGCATGGGAACCTGCTTCAGAAGATCTCCTTAACATTTTCTGCATATAAATGCAATAATAATATCTGTCTGATATGGGTTTTTCATTTTTTTCTCAAACATTTAAAACTCCAGTAGCTCAAACATCCATGTGAAGTTAGAATAAGAAAACATTTATTTTACATGTATCTGCTACTTTTGTAATGTATTTATGTATTTTATGTTATTGTATTGTATCAATTTGCATTAGCAAATTCTGGCACATTTATATTGAGGTGGAAACTGAACTGTTTATTAATGTGCACTGTCCCTGGTAAATAAATAAATAAATAAATATTTGACTGGAAAGGGACAACAAATACATTCAGTCAAGATAAAATAATTAAAAATAGGTTAACTGGTTTTATTAGCTCAGTGTTTTTGCACCTGTCATAATAAATGTGTCAGAACCACTGAACGTCCAGTCATATTAATATCATATTTGAGGAAAAAAAGGACATTTGAGAAAAGGCATGTCACAAAATTTCAATTACAAGTGATGCACTATCAGGAGCTTACTCTTCATTGAAAGTAAAGACGTCTCACCTCCAGGACTTTTCCGGTTATAAACTTCTGACAGGCTTCACACTGCACCCCAAACTGGATCTGGTAGTCCCTCTCACAGTAGGGAACGCCATCCCTGATTAAAAACACATATTTGTTTCTGTGTATTAGTTGTGATGATGGGTGCTAACATACACACTCAATAGATGGGAAGTAGAAAGAATTATGAATGAGAGACTTGTATTTACTTGCTGATATATTCTCCGCTCAGCACTTTCCTGCAGGCTTTACACTTAAAGCAGCCGAGGTGCCACTGACCACCGAGCGCCAGCAGAGCCTGGCCGTTCTTGATGTCTCTACCACAGCCAGAGCAGTCTGACAACACACACACACACACACACACATTCACTGAGACTAAACATTGGAAATCTGAACATCTTTTTTTTCACAGCACTACATTGCTTAGCTTCTGTATCAGGACTTCTGTCTGCTTCTCCAAACTGGTGATGCAATACACTGAGTACAGAGAAGTACCTCATACAACCCCACTTAAAAACATCCAGACTATCCCTTTAATTATTTCTGGATATACATGTATAAACTGTATAAAAATAGTTTTTAAATAAGCACCTTTCTGAACAGTCCTAAAGAGAGATCCTGTTAATCCAGAGGCTTTATGAGTCTGGATCCTCTCTGTCCTACAGGATCTATAATTGTCAGGTGGATAAGGTCAAGTTGAGACGAAGAGTTGAGTTCTGCTGCATCACTAAGTCCGTACTGAGTCACTGACCCGGCAGGATCTCAGGGGGATGAGCAGATTTTTTTAAGGTAATGTCAACTCAGTGTTGTGGCCACAGCTGGCCAATGTTCAGTGCATAATCCACTGTCTGATTATATCTGCATGGGATCAAAGTCTTGGGTCTATTTTAAAGCTTTATTAATAAATAACTTTGATGTGAACACTGGATCAAATGTCCTTCCGAGTAAATCATACAAGTGAGCACTTACTACTGGAACAGCTGATGCCGTTAGGAGCAGGAGACACGGGTCGGATACAGCGCTGACAGAGGCAGTCCTTCCCGCTGAAAGTGACGCAATCCCCCGCAGGGAAAGGCTGTCTGAGAAACAGAGGAAGAGACGGAGATATACCACACAGTTCTTTGAAAAAAAAAAAAAAAGTTATTCTGCCTCCAAATTCCCCAAATGTTTTTTTTGTTTTTTTTCCCACAATTACTTGCAAACGGTGCACACAAAGCAGGCGGGGTGGTAGGTCTTCCCCAGGACTGTGACCACCTGTCCCTCCACAAATTCCCCACAGTTGTTGCAGAGCGTGCCGTGAAGCCTCTGGAAGTCCAGCGGGCAGAGGTAGTCTCCGTTCCTCATAAAGAAGCCACTCTGAGCCAGGTCACAGCCGCACACTGCACACACACGCACACACACACACAGACACACATGCAGGGAGAGAAAGACGACAACAGAACACATTAAAGCTGCAATAATCAATCGTTTTTTATTATCTTTGGATCAATGAATGATGTAATGAAAGGTATCAGTATTAGTTTTCACTCATGAACAGCTGATAGACCCACTGTACCTACACTTTGGAAAATGACAGGTCAGTAAACATTAATAATATTTATCAGATAATAAACATTAAAGGGCCAATAACTCATCTTTCTTTGAAATTTGCACGAGCAAAGTGTACGCAGGGGCGTTTCTAGGATTTGAGGATATTCGGGGATTAGCCCGGACCTCTGTCCGTGGGTCCACTTGTTTATTTTAAAAATCAGGGTTTCAGAATAATGGGCTGTTGGACCAGTGGCATGGCAAAGACAGCGACTGGCTGATGAGCTAATACAGCTATATAGACTAGACTAGACCACGTTTGGTTAAACTTGGTGGTCAAAACTTTATAAGGTGAGAAAATATGTCGTTTTTTAAGCTCGTTCCTGGCCAAGATTTTTTATTTTTTGTATTTTGGGTCAGCAACTATGAATTCACAGTTTAAATTGTCACTTTTCTATAGTAATAAATTAACAGCAACTATGTAATCTACCAAAGGGATTAGATAAATGCTATTTGGGGTGTGTGACCTCACAGTTCTGCCAGGCTTTCTGAAGTGTGTGTGTGTGTGTGTGTGTGACAGGTAAGTGACAGAGGCAGTGTTTGGAGTCATCTGATACCACACAACCTGTTTCCGACCCCGTCCTTCTGAACCTGCTGCGACAGAATGCACCGAGAGGCCAAGGACAGATTTATTCCTGTCTTACTGCGACTCACTCACAACGTACACAAGGTTTATTTAAATAAATACTATTTTTAAGTCTGAATAACACATGCACACACATGTGTTTATATTCATCTGATCCCAGAAATTGTTTCATATAGAAATGAAAGGAATTAATAGAAATCTGATGTTCATAAAAGCATAAAGTGCGTGCCAATTGATGACAATTGATATCCTCCTTCTTTCTGTACCATAAAGATGTATATGTGTTTTTTATTCACATTCAAAATGAAACACTTTGATGCACATTGTGATTCAGCGAGACTCACAGAGCCTTTCGATCTCCAGGTCTTCCCACTGTTAAAATACTGCAGGCTCCTCTCTGAAAGTCTCTTTGTTTCCTCGGCGCTGTAAACACCGGCACAATGCGATGAAAGGGCAACAACACGAGAAGCTTGTCGGTTTCGATTAGAGCGGACAATAGCGTGATGAGGAAATATGTTTTCCACAGAAAAAAAGTAACTCCTGACTGTCTGACAACCCGGGAGGTTCTCACAACAGCCCATTGTAGATGCAGAGCGTTTTGTAATAAATTGAATTTGATGGGATCAGCAGGCTGACTAATGAATGAGCAGCCAATTCTGCTCAATTTAAAAACTAACCTCCTGAAAACAGTTTCAATTCCTCATTTAAAATCAAACACCACCACAGGACTCCACTCATAAAGTATGGAAGTATGGAAGTATGGAAGGCCATTTCTGCCAACGTGAGGAAAAAATGATCCAGTAAGTCATTATAATGAGAAACCTTCTCAAATAACTTACATATCTCAAAAGTATCACTAAATAATGACTTACTATGTCAAAATAATGACTTATTATTGCAAAATAATGACTTATTATTGCAAAATAGTGACAAACTTTCTCAAAATAATGACTTATTATCGCAAAATAATGACTTATTATTGCAAAATAATGATTTATTATTGCAAAATAATGACTTATTATTGCAAAATAATGACTTATTACTGCAAAATAATGACTTATTATTGCAAAATAGTGACAAACTTTCTCAAAATAATGACTTATCTTGAAATAATGACTTCGTATCGCAAAATAATGTGTCATTATTTCAAAATAAGTAATACCAAGTCATTATTTTGCAATAATAACTCATTAAGTTTCTCATTATAATGACTTACAGGATCTATTTTTTTTTTAAATCACAAAAATGGTTTTCCATACTAATGAGCAGTGCCAGTAGACAAATAAAATGCATTATTAGGCCTCTGATAGTCTCGTGTAGCCAGACTTATGTCCACAGCGCTGCTGGGGGAAGGTCTGGATTGAATACACTCCTGGATAGTGAAAAAAACTCCCTGGCCTGTTTGTATTTTGCTTAAACCAATCACAATCATCCTGGCCACGCCCCGACGGTGCTTCTGCAAAATAGTGTCGGAAGGGAACCCGTTTCGGTGGAACATGAAAATGTTGCAAACATTATTCTTTGAAGTTCTTTACAATAATTCACCGAAATAACAGAGCAGGCCGGCCTGACTGCACAATCCAGATCTTCAAAACTTGTCATTTTCAGCGTGTAAGTAACTCCAGACGCGGGTCACATAATAAGCCAGACCAGGCCTCTGATGACATTCATGTTACAGACCAGCCTTATATTTAAGAAGTGAATTGGAGCAAAAGTCTTCCTGACTTCAGTCATGTGTGATTGCAGGATGGTCCAACATTGATGGTACTACTCACCCTTGCAGCTAAAGCACTTTATGTGGAAGTGGCTGTTCTGCACTCGCAGCACCTCTCCCTTGCACGGCCCCCCACACCTGAAGCACGGGATGAGCCGCCTCCCCCCTGGAGAGCACGGGTGGCTGCCATCATGGGTATGTAGCACTGCAGGAGAGGGAGGAAAACATCATGAGAAATCCATTCTCATTGTCTGCCAATCAGCATGTCATATAAAAAAGTCATTTCTACACCCTCATGTTTGCACCCAGAAAGTAGGCCTCCTGTTCTGATCTGCTAGTTGTCGTTTCATCGTGCAAAGGAAAGTTGAAAAGGCATGCTAGTATCAGCATACTAGCATGCTCACAATGACAATGCTAACATTATTAGCCTCCCTTTACAGACATGCCAACTTTATGCTAATCCCATGCCGTTTGTGGCAAAAACCTGCAGTTTTTCTCATGCAGTACAAATGTGTTATTTTTGTCTATTCTAAAATGATGGATTTGAATATTTCTGCATACTGGGGTCCATAAACAGTCCTGGAATTGCATAAATTGGGTATGACTGGAAAGATGAGACTTGTGGATTCAATGAGCCCATTTTTTTAAACTTGACCTCTCTATATAAAATAATAATCACAGCCTCATGAAACTTTACAAACACAAACTAGAGACCTAGGACATTCAGAAGATGTATTTTCTAGGTATACTGACAATAAGGCGGTTACTGAGCAATTTCCAGAAGTGCTCGCTGAAAAATGCAATTCTTGTAGAAATCTCAAATGTCAAAAGTTTTTGATACCAGATCACAGCATTGATGTTTCTATGGTGTTTCTCAAAGTCCTGGTGTCTTAATGTGGCCATCATATACTTCTATCATAAAGTTGTAGCCCTTATACTTTCACAATTGTATTTAAATTCACTGATTTATGACTAGAACAACTTGACACACCGTGCTGAGCTGCATCTCAAATGAATGTTGTGGCATCTACTGTTGACCTTTTATCCCTGAACATCCTCTGTTCCTCACACGCTAAACTTAGTTTAGTGTGTTAGCGTATGACATTTAGGAGTAAACACAAAGTACAGCCGAGGCTAATGCCATTGCAGGTATTTGGTCACGAAGTATACACATTTTCCAATACTTCCAATAGGTTTAATTATCTTTTCTGCCCGAGCAGTTTATTACAATATACAATAGTCCCTCAGAATTGTCCTGTCAGTGCTTGCATAACTGCACATGATGAGCAGACACGCTTTGCTTTGGCACAGAAACACACACACACACACGCACACACACATAAAGACAGGAGCTCACGAAGAAGCCATTATTTCTCACATCAGATCTCACGACAACATAGAGTTTTCTACATGGGAGTCTCATCTACTGCAGCAGGACCCTCTCTCCTCCTCCTCCTCCTCCTCCTCCTGTCTCTTGTATGTTGATATGGCAGCAGTGGATGCCAGTACAATCTAATCACAGCCCACTCCTCAGGTCTTCAATGTGATTAGCAGAGGAGAGAGGGGGAAAGAATGTGGCACGCTGACAGCGCTGCGTGGACACCCAGCACACAAATAGATAAACAGACACGAGCTTTATCTTTTTCTTTTGTTCAGGTCCAGTTTTGCCACAGAAAAGCCACAACAAATTAACTTCATAACCAGATAACAGCGACAGATGCACACCTCCGTTAATCACAGCTGCACTAACACGAGTCCAAACAGAAAGATTTCCTCACACTTGCAGCTGAAATGTTTTCGGAACTTTTTCCAGCCTCGTGAAAGAAAATCGAGTCAAGCACCATCGGTATGTGGCCCCAAGTCTGCCCCCACACAACAGGAGAGATTTGTCGCTATGGTAACAAGCATGAAGTAACAAACTAGATTAAGAGACCATGCTTCCAAGAGGTTAATATGAAGCTCACTGTAAGTGATTGTACAACAGTGAAGACAAGCCAGCGTGCACGTTATGCAGCGCTGTGGTGATTATATAACTGCAGTATGGACCATGCAGCTGCTGTAATGTCAGTGATTAGACAATTAATAATCAATAACTTAACATCCCGGAGCAGTCTAATTAAGTCTAATAAGGAAGAAATGATGGCTTATGACTTTTGCAAGCAACTTTTACTAACTTTTCATAAAAGCAAAAATAAATCTGTTTTGGTCATCAGTGTTGGGAAGGTTAATGTAATACATTACAGATTACTAGTTACCCTGTTAAAAAATGTAATAAGTAATGTAATTGTTTCATTACTTCATCATAGTAATGTACCATTTGATTACTTTTTGATTACTTTTCTAAGAAATGTTTTAAACTGGGTAATAAAGATGAAAAGTCTATAAAAAAAACATCAATGTAAAACAGGCAGTGTAGTGCTGTTGTGTTATTGTCCAGAAATATGCAAAAAAAACAAAAAAAAAAACATTCCTGCACAGAGAAAAGATGCAAAGCAACATAATGAATGTTATTTTCTACATAGAAGATTTCTGCAGAATATATTCAGATGTAGTTTAATTTCATATTTGTTCTCAGTAACTGGAACTGATTATAGTTACATTTATTTTGTAATTAGTTACAGTGGTTTAGTTGTTGGTCATATACTGGATTTAGAAAGGCTTTGATCATCCTTTGCCATTTCCTTTGTTATTAGATTATTCCTGCCAACAGACGAGCAGTGAGAGGACACTGTGTGATAGTAATCGCATGAAATCGGATCACAAAAACATCTTGTGAAAATAAGTGTTAGTAAATGTAAGTCGCTCTAGGCTCAAAACAAAAGGAGACGGTGCTTTTGAGGTTGTGGCTCCAAAACTTTGGAACTCACTCCCACTGGATTTAATATCTGTGGACATTTTTAAAAAGCAGCTCAAGACGCATTTGTCCAGATTTGCTTTTACTTGTTTTGTTTTTTTTGTCTGATGTTTTTAGCTCGATGCTTGTATTTCTGCATGTCAGTATGTCTGTTATTGCCTTGTATTTTACTTGCTATTTCATTATGAAGCACTTTGTGACCTCTGATCTTTTTTTTTTTTGCCAAACTTGACAAAATCCAAGTGGGAATGTAACCTGTTTTTTTGGCCAACAACGACTGAAAACGCAGCCAAACTGGCTTTTGTCCGAGAACGCCTCAGATATTTGTTAATGACAGAGCTGTGATGCCAACATCACACAACTACTCCTACTGTTCAGAAAAGTTTCAAAGTTTGTTTTGTAGTAAATTGACTGAGGACAGGCTACATTGTACTGTGTGTGTGTGCGTGTGTGTGTGCAGTAATACAACATACAGAATGTGTCCCCTACAGGACAATGTGTACTCTTGTGTAAGTCCTCAGATGGAAATATTCGAAGAGTCCAAAATGTCTCCTGCTCTTTCTTGATCTCTCCCAGAATGTGAAGCTGATATGGTGTCAAGTATTAGCAAACGGTAGATTTAGAAAGACGGCAAATGGAGAGAAACCTGAGACGGACAGCTAATCGCACAAGCCACTATCTCTAAAACCTGCATGTGTGTGTGTGTGTGTAAGGAGTGAGGCAGTTTCTATTTTAAGTCTTCAGAATTTTGAATGAAGTGTGTTTAAATATACCTCATTCTAACTTTACGTAAAAGACAAAGTAATGACTTGTTAACTACGCTTAATGAGGTATTTTGGAGGAATTTTTGACCATTTTTAATCAATTCTCGAATTGGTCAAAAATAGTTAAATTGTGCACCAAATCTGTGTAACAAATGGTATTAACCCCAAAATTGCTGCAACAACTTATGAGACATAAAAGAACATTTGTATGTTCATCATATATTTCAATCATAATGTTCTAAGATTTTATACACTCTAAACCTTCAAAATGTAATAGGCGCCTAAACAAAACACAATGTTTATTACAGATGTATGACTATAAAGACTTGGCACACAGTGCTGAGCTGCATCTCAAATTAATCTTCAGGTTCTCAGCTTTCAGATGATGTACATCACTTCTATGTGACATCTACTGTTGACCTAAATATAACCTGCCCCCTCTAAAAAAGACAAAAATGTGTCTATGTGGGTCTCAGAGGGTTAATATACAAGACGACTGTTTTAGCCGTACAATGAGGTCATTATTTTTAGAAAATTAGTGTGTTATATGGACTACAAGCTACTACTGTATGCGTGCTAATAATTTGTAATAATAGTCTTAAAAGTTGTTTTTTGAGTACAAAGATTTTTTTGTGAAAATTCATAATTTCACTACAATCACCTGCAGGATACAGGATACAGTTACATGTAACTAAATTACTGTAACTAATTACAAAATAAATGTAACTAATCAGTTACAGTTTCTGGGAAAAAAATATGGAATTAAATTACAGATATTAATAAAAATGTTGGGGATTACATCTGAACATATTATTTTCAGTAAAACACTTTTATGTAGAATATAAAATTAATTCTGTTGCTTTGGCATATTTCCAGACAACAATACATCACTCTGCACTGTCTGCTTTACATTGATGTTTTTAGGACTTTTGAGCTTTATTGTCCAGTTTAAAATATTTGTTATGTAAACAAAAAGTAATCAAATGCAATAAGCTACATTACTTTGATGAAGTAATTTAAATAGTTACATTACTTATTACATTTTTAACAAGGTAACTAGTAATCTGTAACCTAATACAATTCAAAAGTAACCTTCACATATCCCAGTTAGAAAGCACCTGACTGATTTCAGATATTTTGGAAAAGCACCGGTGACTAAGGCATGTGTACATGTTTTGATTCAGAATTACTACTTAAAAATTAAATTACTGAGATGTATAAACTTCCATTCAGTATCAGTGGAGCAACTTCAGCAGGCTTTAATCTCTAGTTGAGTGAAATTAAGAGTACTTTACAGTGATTGAGTTCCCTGTTGCTGCAAAATAAAATAATCAGAGCGAAACACTGCTTTAATTCACAAGTATTTCTAAAATCACACTGTGGTCTTAACCCACCACGGTGCTTTACGATTACGATTAGCTGGGACAGCTGTGCTTGCACTTTTCCCCACTTGGCAACAACAGATTTTACCTCTAAATTCTCTCTCTTAAATAGAATCATCACTGTTTGTTAATCTTAACAGGCCAATAAAAAAGTATAGCATAAATTCATGTAATTTAGTTTTCAGAATTCAGATACCAAAGCTTCGTCACAGCCAAACATCACCAAGTCTTACCAGATTACACAACATGTAATTTGAACAAGATTTGTAATAACACTGTACAATATAAGACAACATATATATAACAAACTTACAGGAGCAGTTAAGATACAGAGCAAAGTCATGAGCAATATTTGTTTTGACCTTTAAAACACACAAATCCAAACAAAGATTGCCAGCACAAACACAATAGATAATTTAAGTAATAAAGTTAGCATAATGAGGTGTCACATTGATATGGTTTTACTTTTTGACTTTACCAAAATGAGATACTTAATAACAAGTTGCAAACAAATCAAAACAAAAGTATGTAAAGACAAACGGAAAGCACAAGCAGACACATCCTTTCTTTCTCATCCTCTACCACACACACACACAGACACACACACACACAGACACAGACACACACTTAAGAATATCTACCTTTTTGTTTCATGACAGCTGGTTTCCACGTGTGTGTGGGTGTGTGTGTGTGTGTGTGTGTGTGTGGGAGCGCTCGCTGCAGCGGAGCGGAGTGAGGAGAGGAACTGACGGGACTGCTGCTCCATGAGAAAGGGGGTGGTCCAAAACACAGAGGGCAGGAGTGTGTGTGTGTGTGTGTGTGTGCGTGTGTGTGTGTGTTCTCAAACAGCACAGTAGTAGTGGCTAACTTGTCTAAGCTTTTAAACTCCCTCACATATGGTAATGACCTTTACCTTCAATAACCAGCTCATTGATGATGCATTTAAAAACATATATTGGATACAGATTTTTCTCTGCAGAAAATCACGATAATATGTGTGTATCTATGACGGGACTGTTGCTCGGTACAGATGCTTCAGTGATTACATCACCTGCTGTTGATATTTCTGGCTTTCAAACTTTTTGTGACTGCTCTCTTTTTGGAACTGTAGCAAACTGAATGAGTTGTCTCCTAATACACAAATGCATAGTCTGACTCTGATGTAATAACCTTATAAATGAAGCACAGTATTGATAATTGATTAAAAGTGAGATGAAGAGTTGACATATTGTAGTCCGACTGACCAAAAACCTTCAATATTGACTGAAATGAAGAACTGGTGATGAATAACAAAGCCAGTTGACTAATAACACCACATTATGTAATAACTAGAACAAATTTCATCTATAACACCCACATTTTGTGTGGGTGTTATTACATTGTGCAAGTATTATCACATGTCTGACGTGTGTGTGTACCAAGACTTTCTATGTCTTTATGTTTCTATTAAGTTATGTAATAACTTTTAAAATACATTTTGAGTCAATATGATTTTTGCTAGAATACATAAAATAAGCATTGGTGTTATAATGTTTTAACGATTTTCATGAATAAAAACATCCATTTTGGTTGTTAATGCATGTATTACATTTTCATGAAAAAAGTGCAGCTCCCACATTTTGTAATAATCACTGCAATATGTAATAATTTATTACAAAATGTGGGGAAATATATAACATATTGCATTCAGGCTGTTTATTACAAAATGCAGGTGTTATTACATAATGAAGGAAAAATGCATTACATTTTGTCTCGTTATTACATAATGCGGTGTTATTATGTTTTGTCTAACAGCTTGATTTCTCATTACTACATGAAATTATTTTAAATAAAAATAAAGCAGACAAAACATGTTAAATCTAATCATCATTCATCATTTTCCCTGGTGGAAATCAAAGTCACATGGTACATCTACAAAACATTTTATCACCAAATCGCAGACCCTAATGACAAGTCACTAACGCCACGACTTATCACCCGTGGCAACCACATAAGGAAGTATACGTTACCCGACATCTCTGCAGGTATACTGGCCAGCTTCTCACACAGGATGTAGTCGTTGGGGTTGAGGAAAGGCAGCTGCTCCATCATGGTCCGTTTAGGAATGAGGTAGAGAACCTCGGCGAGTTCTCCATCTTCAATAATCGACATGCGCCTCACGGAGTTCTTCCTCTTGACCCGGTCCAAAACCACCATCTCATTGCCGTGGCTGGAGCCGCAGATCCTGCCCAGGTTGCTGAGGGTCAGGAGGCTGGACACGCTCATGTTGTCGAGGTTTCGGGCTGCGGATAGACTCCCGAGCGAGAAACCATAAAGCAAATGTCAAGACGTTAAAGCCCGCTGTTGCTCTCTAAGACTGTGTGACTGACTCAGCGTGTGTGTGTGTGTGTGTGTGTGTTGTCCATCAGGCTGTCAAAGACTAACTCCTGCACACGCCCCTTAAGAAGATTAAGTAAGGTATATTTTTAGGGTTTATCTTCATGGTAAACAGAGGATCTGAGCTGAAGGGTAACCTTCTTCCCTCCTTTCCACTGACTTTGACTTCTCATCATATAGAAGATGCATCCTTCTAATAATCTGGTGACTGAGACAATTTCAAGAAGATTATGAAAATATATTGTATATGTAAGTTTGGATAACAGAGATTG
>JAOVVB010260047.1:0-19238 GCA_028570985.1 Heterobranchus longifilis
AAAATCATAAAAGTGGTGTTCATATGGAGAGATTATCTTGCTAGACAAAACATGTAAGTATCATAAACTTGTGTTCTTTTTGACGAAGGCTTTTTGACGAAGGAACCCATGGCTTCCTGGTTGGCCTACAAAAAGACGTCATCCCTTCGGCTCCCTATGGAGAAGCTGCAACTCCAGTGACGTCATCACTCACACTCACATCACCAATGGTTGAACTTTATTACTCACTCAGCAACGGACGGACGGACGGACTTCCCCATTTATAGGGCTGGTCCCCAGCCAAAAACGTAAGCATGAGAAAGGTGGCACTTTATAGTGAACAACAGGTCTATTTTTATTATAAAGAATAGATTGTTTTTTGTTTAAATGGAAGAGCGCACTAACAAATTTGTGTTGTTTTTTTCTGAGTTGATATAAATGTAACTGAATGTGTTAAATTGGCATATGATATCTTCCATTATTGCAGGCCTCTGAATTGAATCAAATCGAGATCGTATCGTGGCAGACTTTGATATCAGAAAACATCATATAGTTGTCAAAAGAATCATCAATATAATATCGTAATGAAACTTGTGACTTACACCCCTATAGTATCCATGGTGGTATAAACTTGCAGCCAAAGTAACTGTACAGTGTGTACTTCAGATGTGATATTTGCACTCCTGTAAATTGTCAAACCTGGCTCTGGTACAGGGTGGTCTTTTTCTTCAAAATAAAAGACCTCTGCTACATTCACGTTTTTATTGGGGAGGGGGGCAAATGCACAAACATTTGATACATTTTTAGCCAATTTATTTTACTTGCGATAAAACTTTGATTGCATTGTCTTTAGTTTTGCTCTGAAATCTATTTTTGATGGCACAATAAAGACACACAAGTAACCCCGTAGTATTGTAGAAAATGCAGAACAGAACTTCATGTAAACACACTGCACTCCTCACTCACTCTTTTTTCTGTAAAGCAATTCTGTTGACTTATTTTTCACTGTTCACCCCTGACACTTAGGCCTAATTTCATGCATTTTGGGGGATTTCATGCAACAATTTCTGCATCAATTTCTGGAAATGTATTTTTTTTTCAAAATAAAAGTCCTCTGCTACATTCATGTTTTTATTGGGGGGTGGGGGGCAAATGCACATGTTTTAAATATTGAGGGGGACGTGTCCCCTGCATCCCTCCGAAATCTACGCCTATTCCTTCAAATTTCCTCTGCAAAAATGCCCGATAATGGGCCATGGCAAGAATCAACAACCACTTTGTAAAAGTAATTCTCCTTCAAAAATGTACTTTGTGGTTGTCTGTAAGTATGCCGAATGAAAGAATTGTTTATATAGTTCATAAAAAGTACTAATACCTGATTAATGAGATATGATATGTAGCGGATATAAGCAACTTAACATTGAATTGCCAGATTTCCGAATTGGGTTCGGCGGCATTTAATCTTTTCATACCAAAAGTACATAATACGAGCCTCTGATCTATAATCCGGGTTATGGATGAGTTTTGGCAGTTGTGTGGTGACACCCACCTCCTCTGTGTGTTTCCTTAGTGCCTTCTCTCGCTCGTACTGGGTGACCAGCTGCTCGTTGTCCTCCTTCAGCAGCTCCAGCTCCACTTCGTGCTCCTGGTTCACAGCGAACACCGAGTCCAAGTTCTCCAGCACGGCGACGACCAGTGGCATCAGCTCTTTCACTACGTCCTCGTCGTATCTTTCGATTAGCCGTTCAAACTCGCGGTATATCGAACTGGCCAGACCTGAGACCCGCTCGGACATCATGGCAGAGCTGCCCGAGTCGTCCTGATACAGGACTACGTCGTCCAGCTCCATTTTTCTTCTTGCCTCCACTTGCACTTCTTTTCCAGCTAACGTTAATGAGCTAGCCGCCGCAAGCTTCGGCTGGCCAGAGGCTGCCCGCCTTGCTACTTTCAGCGCAACAAAACGCCAACAGTGTTCCTAAAACATAGCGCGAATGTTGTGTACTGTACAGAAGAGACACTGTACTTCACAAACAACGTCTGTATTCCTTAGTCGTGTGGACGGCTGACTTTAAATTCTTGCTAGCCTAGTAGCTAGCAGTACTGAAAAGTCTTTACTTGGCTCCTGATTAGTTTCCCTGTCCAACAGATGAGCTCCTGCTGCTGCCTTCAGGTGCTGTCGGAAAAATGGAGATGGACGTAGTTGAACGACAGCAAAGTAGTAAACACTACAGGAACAACGTCGGATTGCAGTTTTTCCCAGCAGTTACCGGATACAGAATATGTGTAATTCTGCAAAACACACACAACAACATTAAACAATGTTGTAAAAAAACAAACAAATGAGAGGCAATTCACATCAACAATGAACTCAGCTCATTAGGTCATATAAAGCTAAAATAATCATTTATTCTGTCCTGTTGCTTATATATAGTTACTGTTGTGTGACGTTTAGGGGGCGGAGGACAAACCATATCAATAACTGATTGTTGTTGTAGGGTGATGTGCGTTTCTAATAGTTTAATATTCCACTTTTGTCACATTTAGTTAGCTCGCAAATTAATTTGTCACTGGCTTACTACACATCTCCCTCTCTTTCATCATACAGCTGCAGCACAAACAAAGTAGAGTTATGTAGGCCTGTCATTTGATTTATTACATAAGTTCAAAGTCAAAAGTAGAAATATGTTGTTGAGCCAGCTTTTATATTGTACCTGTAGTATACCTGTACGCACTGGAATTTACAATGACCGAGTTTGGAAACAGGAGTTTCCGAGGATCACCTGAAGGTGTCATGTGTTGGTTGACGGGACGTCGCACTTACGTCACATGCTAAACAGGGCCGGTGAAGGATAGAGTAAAAATTATAACTAATCCTCAGTGATCTATTCATTGGAGACATTTTTAAAATGATGTACACCTCATCCCATTGACGCATATGGTCTTAGTCAAGAGATGTATTTATTTAGCCTCATAAAAATGTAGTTTACTTGCATTCAGTTCAACAGGTTGCTGAGGTTTTACTGTTTGCTTTTGTTTATTTATTATGCAATCGAAAAGAATAAGTCTGCAAAAAGATTTTTTTTTCCTCAATACATTTTTATTGAAACACTTATAACATTTTAACAACCCCCCCCCCAACAACCAACACAGTAAAAAAAATAGATTTGAGAGGAAAAAAAACACTGCAATCATTAAAATGTGAATCCAAAGGTTTTGTATGCAAATCGAAATGTTTTGTTTGCAAATTCAAAAGTTTTGTTTGCAAATCCAGATGTTTTGTTTGCAAATCCAAAAGTTTTGTTTGCAAATCCAAAAGTTTTGTTTACAGATCCAAATGTTTTGTTTTGAAACCCAAAAGTTTTGTTTACAGATCCAAATGTTTTGTTTTGAAACCCAGATGTTTTGTTTGCAAATTCATAAGTTTTGTTTGTGGCCAAAAGTGTGGCCAAGCTGTAACTCCAATCGAGAAGTGTCTTACATCTTTCAGCGTAGGTCCCGCCCACGAGATCCAGCTCAACGGCAAACAAAACTTTTGGATTCACGTTTCAATCTCAAATTATTTTACTTGGCAATAAACGTTTTTTTGCTCGCAGTGTCAATAGTTTTGCACTCAAATCTATGTTTTAATTGCAAACCTATTCTGGTTGGTTGCATAATAAAGAAACAAAAAAACATCTTGCATTCTTCAAAAAATCAAAGATGAAGAGCTTATTGCTTCACAATAGTTTTTATTTGCATCAAGGAGTCCAATGCAATCTATTGGGAATGTGAAATAGCAGGCATCAGTTGATTCACTGTAATATTATATTACCTGAAAAAAAGATGGAATATCCATGGCAAGTAAACAGCTTCCCACACAATGTATAAGTACAATCTTTCTACCTCTTACATGTATCTTTTTTAAATTGTTGCTGAAAACCATGCACTACTCATACTGCACTGTGTGCGGTTACTTTTATTTCTTTATCATGCAGTCAGACAGGATGTCTGAGAGCAATACTTTCCACACTGCAATAAAAAATAGATTTGAGAGCAAAACTATCAACACTGCAATATTTTTTTTTTATTGCAAGTAAAATAATAAAAAATATATTAATGTGAATAAAATACTTTTGTGTGCAAATCCAAAACTTTTTGCTTGGAGTTGAGCTGAATCTCATGGGCGGGACCTAAAATGTAAGACACGTTTCTATTGGCCAGTCTCGATCGGAGTTACAATTTGGAAATATTCACGACATGTCGTCACAGATACGTGAAATCAATACTGCTGCATATTCGCCTCCCGTTTGCAAAGGAGCGAATAAAACATTTGCAAATTCGCAACTTTGTTGAACTTTGATGAGCACGAAATATTGCCTCGGCAGGCGATGGTCCCTCGTCTGCATTTGCGTATGTGACCGCTTCTTTAGTCGATGAGCGAGGAAGTTTGAAGTCCATGGAGAAGACAAACTGGCGGCAGAAAAGACAGAAAATCAATGCGCAGGTATTTTTACCGTAACTTCTTTCTTAGTAATAACGAGAATTTTATGTTTGAATTGATGCGTGTAGATTGCTATTGTTTAACCATCTGTGATCAGGAGATTCTGGTGTCGTCACTGTGATACACATGGGTCAATAGGGGCATGCTGGCCCTGCTAGAAGGCGGTTATCAGCGTATTGAATGGGCTGACAGCCTACTGTATTGACGGTTATTATGGCGAGCAATGGCAGAGGCCAGATGATGACGTGTAAAGATGGTTGGTTGGGGTGGTGGGTCCTAAAACCTAAAACACAGGACTTTCACATGGGAGACCGGAGTTTGTGGACTGGATTTGCAAACAAAACTTGGATTTGCAAACAAAACCTTTGGATTTGCAAACAAAACCTTTGGATTTGCAAACAAAACCTTTGGATTTCCAAATAAAACTTTTGGATTTGCAAACAAAACCTTTGGATTTGCAAACAAAACCTTTGGATTTGCAAACAAAACCTTTGGATTTGCAAACAAAACCGTTGGATTTGCAAACAAAACCTTTGGATTTGCAAACAAAACCGTTGGATTTGCAAACAAAACTTTTGGATTTACAAACAAAACTTTTGGATTTGCAAACAAAACCTTTGGATTTGCAAACAAAACCGTTGGATTTGCAAACAAAACCGTTGGATTTGCAAACAAAACTTTTGGATTTACAAACAAAACCTTTGGATTTGCAAACAAAACTTTTGGATTTGCAAACAAAACTTTACTTGCAATAAAACTTTTTGATTGCATTGTCTATCATTTTGCTCTCAAATCTATTTTTGATTGCGTAAGACACACAAGTAACCCCGTAGTATTGTAGAAAATGCAGAACAGAACTTAATGTAAACACACTGCACTCGTCACT
This sequence comes from Heterobranchus longifilis, assembly GCA_028570985.1. Lineage (NCBI taxonomy): Eukaryota > Metazoa > Chordata > Actinopteri > Siluriformes > Clariidae > Heterobranchus > Heterobranchus longifilis. The sequence continues at coordinate 5,346 of JAOVVB010260047.1, forward strand.
GTTTTTTTTTTCTTTCTGTAAAATAATTCTGTTGACTTCTTTTCCCGTAATGCATAGGCACTGATCACCCTGATGTTTCAAGACATTAAACACAAGACAGACTAACCACAGTCACTATACAAAGAAGACGTAATGCTTCAGTTTTGAGGTCATGTCCTCACACGTGGGATCAGACTGCCCTTCAGTCGTCCCCTCAGATAAAAGGCAGCATCTTTCAGTCGAGCCTCTCGCGGGCGTACAGCGCTCGCACAAACAGAACACGTAGAGCATTACAGTCGAACTGCAGCACTCAAATATTGTACACAACGCACATTCAAAGATCATGGCATAAAGTCGCTCATGGAGTAACTCACGGAGAGTTGCAGTAAAACAAATGATTTGAATTCAATAATACAAAGTGCAATTTAACAAAGTACTCCCAACATTTTTAACTGATCCTTCACGGAGCTCACAGCAGGTGAGGGCTGGGCGATACGGCCGAAATCTTCTGTCCCGATAAAGGTCATTTCATATCTCGATATATAACGATATATATCACGACACAGCATTTTTTACTGAATAAATAAACAGTCCATATGAAATAACCACATGGTAAATCCTATTTCTGCATACTCCTGTGTGAATTACCATTACCTGACGAATGACAAGTACTGAGTATTTTCTAATATAATTAAGAACTTTAAAAAAAAAAAAAAAAGATGTTTCAAGTTCAATTATAGAGAAAAAATAAAACATTTCCAGCAATACCGTTTCCTACTATTCCCTCAAAACCTTCTTTTTTTTTGGAGAAATTTGAGTTAGTATGTGCATGTTATCATAAATTTACATAGATGACGTAATTTTGTCAAACGATATCTCGATATATGATTTTGTCACGATACGATTCCATTAAAAGATGATAAATTATCATATTGAATTATTGCCCAGCCCTACAACAGCTACGTCTCCATGGTTACAATCCACTTTTCCAAATGTCTTCATGTCTTCAACACCTTACGTTAAGATTTTCCTTAAAGTCAGTGAAGGTTTCTTTAAAAAAAAATCAGTTGCACAAAACACCCTCAAGTCTTCTCATTAAAATGTTCACTTAATATTGTAAGTCGTATATTTTCTCCTCATCTCGGTCTTCTACTTAAGGAATCCCTTAAAGTCAGTTAAACCGCAACCAAAATAAAGAAATCATTAAAAAAAGTAGGTGCCTCTGACTCCATCTTAAGCAAAACATGTCTGAGTTTATGGCGATAAATGAAGAAAATGATCATATCTGCCTCCCCTTAGTTGATTAGTCGACTAATCGATTGTTTTGGTCTTAATCAGCTAAGATTTCTTTAGTCAATTAGCCGTTTTTCATGCCTTTTTCATGCCGAGTGACTTATTTCCAAGAAACTTACGAGCACATCTCTGGTAAACACAAGATTTAAAAGGATGCTTTTGCACGTTTTTTTTGCGTAGAGAAACTCAGTTTTACAGATCTGTCGATTAAATCAACTAATCGATTAGTCGACTAAGGATTTCTTTAGTCGAGGACAGCCCTAGTATTTGTTTTGCATTTGTTATAATCTTTGTTTTTGTAAACATTCAGCCACAGAGCAAACAGAAACTAGAATTTCACTGCTGTAAAATCTCTCTCAATGCAGTAAACGCCTCAACGTTTTTCCTTTACTAAGGAAACATTTTTAAGGCATTCTGTGCAACACCCTTAAGCCCCTCAGCTCAGGAGAAACTAAACTTTAAGTGTCATACTTAAGGAGAAAACTTCAGGTGTTTTGTGCAACCGGCCACAGACAAGATGCAAATGAAGAGCATTTAGAGTATTTCAAACAGTCCTGGATCAGGTGTGGAGAAAATCAAACACACAAACACAAGCGGGCTTAAAAGCAGAGTCCGTCTCTGTGACGTTTTTCAGATGGCGTTGTGCTGGCTGTTGTTTAAAGACGACGGGCAGAGGGAGAAGGGCCTGTCGCGGGTCAGACTGTTGAGCGCTCGGAGCAAAGCGTCGGGCATGTGATCCGCCAGCATCCTGGGGCTGATCAAAACACTCCTGAACGCCATTTCATTGGACCAGTCTGCACGGTACCGGACCTGCGAAAAACAGGATCTGAGGGGAAAAGAGAGGAAGAAGTGGTAAATCCAACTCACAATTCTCATCCATACTACTACGTTTTCGTTTGAAAAAAGGGGTTTTCGGATGAAAACGATCTCCGTCCTCATGAATTACATATAAAGTCAATGTAAAGATGCGATTAGACGCAAGTTCCGGTCAGGTGACGCGAAAGATGCGAATTGCGCGGCGCGATGACGCAGCCTGATGACGCTCATTCACGTGACTTGAAAAACCTGAGCTTCCGCGGCGAGCGACGCGAGTAATCGCGCAAATTAAGCGAGTACATTATTTTATTTGCGTCTGGTCTGAACACAACATAAGACAGTCTCCTCTGGTTGTTGTTCTCGTAGTTTGGCTGGTTTTTAATGTGTAATATTTTGAAAACAACACATAATCTACTGCATTTGACCATTTTTTCAAGTTGTGCTTTTTTAAAATATTGCAGTGATGGTATCCTTGTGGCTTCTTATGGAGGGACAATGAGGTCCAAGGTGGTCCAGAATCAGCTCATAGTGTGTCCATCTCAAGTGAAAACAAATATAAAACAGTGAACATCTGTTCCTAGAAAGATAGAATATTTATGTTTTCTGTATTTTAGCTCTGAGGTTTGCTTTCAGGATTTTTTTTATATTTGTCTTGCTCAATAATATGAATTATTAAATAACAAGAACCTAAACTGAGGAGCAGATCTTAAAGTATAATCTATAAAATGTATACAATACCCAAACACAGAACATCCTTTCATAGACATTTAACAGATGTTGTGAACGTACCTGCGGTGATATGACCTCTTTATGCCTCGGTGTTGTTTATTGTAGTTATTTCACTGCTTTCAGCTGTTGTTATAGGAATGACTTCCCTGCTGTGCCTGTAGCCTACAGCTGGCTAACAACACAACACGCTCATAGCTCATAGTGCTTTTCATCACAAACCCATTATCATGCTAATTTAAGGAAAATGAGGGGATTTAGACTTTTACAGGAAAACAGAGAGACACAGACCAACAACCTGTGTATTCTTGTATTAATTAATGTTAACACAGTTTTATATTACTGCTTTAAGACATAACTATTTAAGCTTAATCTAACTATAAGGCATTGGAATCTCTGTCCGTGTGTCTGTCCTTTGTATATCTCGAGAAATGTTCTTCCGATCTTCACACTTGGGCAGGTGTATTGCTGGGTACCCAAGGACGTGCCGTGTCAGATTTGACGTTTGCCCTATAACTATTCATTCATTCATTCATTTTATTTGTTCCTTTCATGAAAATGCACAATAGAATATAAATTTGGTATAGAAATTCACAATCTATGTTTCAAGACACACTTTTCATGATTGAAAAGGAGCAGAAAGAAGAATATAATTCTTATTTTTTATCTGCCCCTTACTTGAACATTAAAAAAAAAATCTTAGATGGTCTGTCATTTACAAATTCTTACAATGAAATGCAAGTCTCAGAAACTTTTTTTTTTCTGGATTCTGTAAGTCCAGATGAATCTATCCATGTAAGCTGCTTGCATTTGCGTCATTTTTCCGTCATTTTGAATTGTGTCCAATTCTGGTTTTTTTGCTGCTACTCCTACAAAATTTGAGCAATCATCCCCAAATTTGGTACAGAACATCTCTGGACCAAGACTTTTTTAGTTTTTGTTTTTTTTAATATTCTATACAGTTTTGCTATATAGCTAGCCGCCTCAAAATTTTGCTCAAACGCCGTGGACAAGGCTTATATTACAACAAATGTCATATCTCCTGAATTCTTTGTGCTGTTGTAACCACATTTGGTGGACATGTGTAGATATGATTTCTGAGCGGCCATGCCAAATTTGGTGCCATTTGGCCAATAGGTGGCGCTGTAGCATCATCATCTAACTATAAAGGAAGGAATCTCTGTCTGTCTGTGTATGTATGAATGTATGACTGTCCTTCGCATATCTCGAGAACCTGATCAACCTCACACTTGGCGTGTGTATTGCCGACAGACACACCCTCCGAACGTGCACACCCTCCGAACGTGCACGCCCCTGACAACGCTGCAAGCAGCAACACCGGGGGCCGAGCAATCGGCCCCCGCTCAGAACAGGTGCTGCTCCAGTTATATCAACACATCAATAAAATACGTTACATGACAATCATGACTGATCTGGTTAGATTTTGAGATAAACAAACACTCCTAACATCTTTTCAAAGTCTCACTTTGAATGTATTTCATTCTCTGTGTGCAGGTTAGACAGAGATAGAAGGAGAGTCTCATAGAAAAGCATCAAAAGTTCTCATAAATGGGTTGTTGAGAAGAAGAAACATGAAGTACCTTTGAAGCCGTGTAGTCAGGAGCTGTTAGACTGCCTACATAACCTTGACCCAGATTGAAGAAGAGTAAATCTGTAAAACACACAAAGACACACTTGCAAATGAGACCCAATTAATGTCTCTCCCGTCATCCCTATGTCTCCCCCTTCTCTCTCCTTTACTCTCAATTCCTTTCTTCTTCTATTTAAAAAAAAAACAACCTTTTTCCACTCCTTCCTGTATTCCCTCTCGTCCTGCCTCAGTCCATCCATCTTGCTTTGAGTGACCCAGTATCTTCTTCACTTTCAGGCCATCATGCTGTAGGTCCACTCCGTGGCCTTGTTCTCTTTATTCCCTCTCTTCAGTTTTTCATCACTCTGCCCTGTAGCTATCTAAAAAAATAAAACCAAGAGGGGCGACAAGAAACAAGGCCACCGTTTTAAAACGCGTTATTACTTCCACATCAAATAAACCATCGTTTGCTCAGCTGCTCTGTGTTCATTTCAGAGAACAAGATAAATGACGTTTCCTGTCTTAGCTACTTTTTCCACTGAAGGCATGGGTTTGCAATTTGTCTTGGAAGAAAAAAAAAGACAAGTAAAACAAAAAGAGTGTTTGTTGTCAATGTGTTAATTTCACATTGACAATGCAGTAACATGATCTGAAAGGACTTAATCCAGAAGTAAATAAGTACAGACTGTTTGAAGATGTTTTGAGTTATGCCTGTGACAACGCACGTGGTTTTTGTAAACCGTTATTGGATCTTTGAATCTCTTTAAAGACTCATTTAACACCAGGGTTATGTGTTAAGCTAAAAGCAGTGTTTAGCTGTCCTCTCTGGTTGACCAGAGTGTGTTTACATGCACACTAATATTCCATTATTATTCAGAATATGACAATATTCTGAATTTGATAAAGGTCATGTAAACAGCATATTCTGTTAGGATATTCTGAAAAAGGCCTTTTTCCAGAATATAGCATTTTCTGATTAAGACATGTGGGATATGTTGGTATTATTCTGGTTTTAGGAGCATTCTTTGGACATGTAAACAGCGCATTCAGAATATGCGTCTCAGTTGGGGTTTTTACTGCAGTTTGCACAAGGTTATGCCTTGTTTACAGCTTACGGTCAGCGATGTGTGTTGCTATGGTTATTGTACACAAACCAACAGTTTGCAAGGCAGGGGTAGAGATGCATGCACAAAAGAAAATCCCACACAGCTACTTTTAAACATTAGAGACGACACATGACGCACTGAGTGGCGAGGTCCGGCCTGAGCCGCGAGCCACCTTCACATGAATTCTGTGCACATGTGCAAATATCACAGGCTGCGTTCGTACGGTCCCACAAGTCCACCACCGGCGAAAAACTTTGAAAAAATCCTGCACAGCTGCATGTAAACAGAAATATTAGTGGAATATTCATTTTCATTAGCCATAGCTTAGTAGGATTATTGTCTTTTTTGGAATAAGGGCAAAACCGGAATATTATGTGCATGTAAACACAGTCAGTGATGGGTGTGGGTGGGTGGGGTCATAAATTTGCATTATTGCACCTGCAGTGATGTCACAGGGTCCTAGAGTAACTACACCTGCACATCACTGCAGCAAGGTGAAAAGTTAAATCGCTGGAGGTCAGCAAGAACAGGATTTTCAGGGAGTGTTCCAGTAATCGTAAAAAACAGATCTGAATGTAGTTTTCAATACCGCTTTATTTGCTTTTTTTCTTTATCTTAAGCAAACACTTAAAAAATGCCTTAAAAAGTGGACTGGTTCTTGTTTAAAGAGTTCACACTTGTTTGGGAATCAAGAGGTGTTACAATTCCAAACAGAAGAAGTGTGAATCTGATTTATGTTAAGAGTTGAAATGGAAATTAATTCACTAATAAGCCCAACTAATCTCCAGACATGCTCATCCATGAAAGACTGAACACGTTTTAGCAGCCTGAGGCGACTTTTTAAAAAATGTTTTCAATGAGAGTGAAAGTGTTTTGAGTGCTGCTTTTGTGTTTCTTCCCGTTGTCCAATCAGAGGACTTGAGAGGCGGGCCTTCTGTAGTCGTGAGGACAAAAAGTGGGAGGTTCATGTTTTGTGTTAAGCTAACAGCGTCAGCGTTCAGGCAAGCTGCAAGACGCATCTAAACAAACTGTTGCCTCACCTTTCTAACGGGATGCTCCGCCGATTTAAAACCAGCTCTGTGTCATCTTGTGAGCGGTGTCCGATCTCGGCGGACCTCCGTGCTCTGGTGCCCACAGAGCTGGATTTAAATCGGCAAAGTATCCCTCTGGGTCCTCACCCTGCGTTGTTGGAGGAAAAAACAACCAGGCCTACAGAAAGCAATCCCAGGCAGATTGGTAAAAAAAGCGCTCTGTCTGATCTGGACAGCGCATTTTTCAACCTGCAAAACACGTTCTGTCTGATCGGGGGGCCTAACAAACCAGGGAAAAGCAACATGTATGTATATGGAAACATCAATGATGATAGCAGTTCAAAAGAAAACTTTATAGAGTTATTCATCAGGGTGATCAGTGGGGAATTTTGTCTTGATGTGCGGTTTATTTATCTTCAGAAACATTCTCTTGGCTACTTGTGAGGTCTGATAAATCAGTGGTACCTCATAAAGGATCTGGACAGCCCTGGACTCAGACTCCTCTCTCTCTCTCTCTCTCTCTCTCTCTCTCTCTCTGTGTGCGCACACAAACCCATTGATTGCCACTAACTGAGCGGAAAATGCTGCTAAGATCCGATTGATTCATCCAATTGATCTGCCACAGACTCCGGCCCCACCAGAGCAAATCCGGTGGCACTGCAGCCAGATGGACAGAGGAACATTTGTCCCCGAATTCAGCTTTGATAATTCGAGTAAAAGAATTACAAAGACAAAGAATGTCTTCTCCGAGAACGGTCGAGATGTCTCTTCCAGTGAAATATTCCGCTGAATGAACACTGATCGAGAGAAATGTCCTGTTTGATTTTTTTGTGTTTTCTCTTCTCTCATTTTATTCCTTAATGACTTAATGATTTTCAAACATCTATCATAGACTTGTGGGAAGTAGAAAATGAATCAAGCATGCAACAGTTGTGTGTGTGAGGAAATGTTTAATTCAGTACATTCAGTCGAAAGACGTTGGTGTTTAGATGAAAAGGTTTGCGTTTGACAAAGTTCTGAACATTGTTAATCAGTTTTAAATGGACTTCACTGGTATTAAATCCAACATAAGGCATTAACAGAGAATAAACAGCCAATATTAGCTAATTAAATGCTGCTTTGACTTGTTTTTAATTTGGGAAAGCCTCAGAAATGTTGACTTTTTTTGCTGCTGCCTGCGAGTAATGTCAGAAAACCTTTTAGTAACTGAATAATGGTGAAAGGTTTTGGCAAAGTCGGGCAATAATTGGGGGAATTAACAAATGTGTCACGTACATTTTCACACGTTCATTAAATTGGATGCTTTTCAGACCAGTTGAAGAAGAAATAAATATAATTTATCCCTAAAAAAAACATTGATAAAAGTGTAAATAAAAATCTTTTTGACCTTATGTAATTGCTCCAATTTAATATATAAAGTAATTAAAACATTATAAAACAAAACAACAGTCTTCTGCTGGTTGATGATGACCATGGCGCGTGTCATTTTGCTGGGTTTGGTGTGCAGATGGCTGCACACCAATATATTCCTACAATATAATAATATATAATATATATAATAAGTTGCTGTGCGGGAAGTCATAGCAGTACTTTACAAACTAACTGCATCCCCTGTTTCCTCTGACACTTTGTTTCTCTCTCACTTTTCCACACAAACACTCGCGCGCACACATTCGTTACCCGGTCGTTATCTGCTTTGGCCAGTATGTCCCATAGCTCTTCTATTAACATTCAGACTGATAAAGCTCTTGCAAATCACTCCCACTGCACTGCATACTGACTGGCCTTAATGGGATGAGGCATTGTGTGAGTGTGTGTATGTGTGTTTGTGTGTTTCGGGTTGTGATGAGGTGTCTGGATCTGTGCGCCGCCCTGAAATCAACTGTCTCTCTACAGGCATCATGGTGATCCCACACACACATATGCACGCTCCATGCACGTATGATAAAACCTGGATACAGCGATCGAGGCGGAGCTCCGTTCATTAAAGCTGCTTAAAGCTAAAAAAGTTCAACTGCTGCCTCGAAAAATCCCAAGATGAACGGCGCTGCTTCCGCGTTATGTGGCCCATAGAGCAGGCGCACTAGAGACTCCCGCCGACGGAGCCGGCTGCATCCGGTTTAGCGCTCCGGCTAACTTGAAGTAAGATTTAAACATTCAATCTTGCGGCTCTTCTAGACTTTCGAAATGTCATCAAACCAAATGGATGAAATCCTGATAGTGAACCGAGTCATTTCGTGGGAGTTATGACGCTGAAAATCAATTGCCACGGATTTATAGACGTCTTTTTCGACATGTAAGTCAATGGGAAAAAGTATTTTTGGGCCCCATGGCATCACTTGTAATACCACCATTTGGCCACTATGTCAAATTGGCTTCAACGCCCGCTGCACTTCCTGCACACACTCACAAAAACACATACACATCAACCTTTTTCCTGTTTTTCCTGGGATTTGCAAATGCCATGTTTATAAAAGACTTTTACTTAATGACAAAGGACGTTTTAAAAAGTTAGGTGGTACATTTCAATCAGGTGCTTATTCAGACTTCACTCACATAGAGAATATATATATATATATATATATATATACAATGTATTTTCCCACCGTCACCCATTACAGACTGCACTAACTCAAAGAAAATACTTTCCAGTCAGACGGATGATAAAAAACAATGTCATCATCTTAATGACGCTGCAAAGTTAAGTCTAGCTCGTTTGCCCCTGCTCTCTTTTCTTATCTTATAGAAGAAAATGTTTTTTTTTTGTTTTTTTTAATGTCAGTTTGGGACAGATTTACTCCTTCAGCTAGAGGCTCGAAGGCTGAAGCAATCAATCCTGAGCTCTTGGGGTCTTGGGAGTTTGATTAATAGGCCTAGATGGAGAATGGCTCTATTAGTACAGCCTAGAGAGGTTGTCACACTGGGCGACCCTGTGAAGTGGCACTCTGTCATGGAGCTTTTTCTTCCTGATGTGATAGCAAAATGAACTTGCAGTGCTTAGTAAAGACTGATGACAGCTTATTAACATTTAAGCCCACCGGTTTGTATTTTAATTTCGAGCTACTTTAAAGTGCAACAGCAGAATAAGGCCCTTAGTGCCTTACAGGAACGTAGAGTTGAGTCGTCAGCATAGCAGAAGAAGAAGTCGTAAAATGTGGAATGACATGATCGAAATCAAGAGATCTAGTGAGACTCTACATGGTTTCCTTTCCTAATGAGAGTGTGATCTCACTTCCAGGATACTGGTGCTGCAATTGAAGGAGCTACAAGTCCTGTAAACAGTTAAACATTCAGATTCCCGGCTAAAATGTGTTCTGTCACCTGAGACGGTTTTGTCGACACCCTCAGCAAATCAAATAATGGTGTTGCATTCTAGCAGTAGACTTCCCCCACTTCCAAATAAAGGGCACTTAATGTTGGTGTTCTGGGAGTTACCAGCAGAACTGGTTTTAACTACACTGGTTTAATTCTGCATCTCCTGGTTGATGGGTTCAGATTATGTCATGTTAGGTTTAGGGATGTTAATGATTAATCCTTAATCGATTAATCGCTGTTAATAATTTAACCAATTAAAAATATATTAAGCGATAATGCAGAAAACGAGGGACGTGTGGCGTGTGTAGATTTGCTGTAGTGTGCGGTTACGCCATGAGGCGGAGCCTCTTACTTTTTAATGAGATGGAGTTACAGGCGTGTTTAGTGACGCCGGGCCACACAAACTGTAAATAAACACACCTCTCTGAGAAAACGGTTGGAGCGTGCCGCCTCTGCTCGTTGAGGTCGTCCTGCTGATGAACTCTGGAGCAGAAAGTTGTGAAAATTCCACAGAGTTGTTGTTTGTGGCTGTGTGGTTTCACTGTCTGAGGCTCATGCTAATGCAACTAATGTAATTTTATGAAGTATTAATGATTAACCCATAATCGATTGTTAAGGCGGCAGACTTTCGATTAAAGAAATTGCTTAAAATTTGCAGTTAGGTTAATGGGAGTGAATTTAAATGCGTCATAGAGCCTAACCAATACTGGATTTTTTTAGGTGCTACCAATATAAATATTTTGGATGAATTCATATTTTATTTAAAAAGTCCATATATAATATAACAATATATTACAGCCAATATATATGAACAATATTTGTCAATATTTGTTGTTTTTAATCAAGAAATATATTTTTCTTTTCATAAGGATCCCTTAAATTTGGTTATTTAAAATGTGAGACCAAAGTGGGACTTTTTACATTTGAAAAATGAACCTGTCAGCGCTCTCTGGTGGACAAAATATGTAATTGCAACACTGTTTATAAATTACTTCAAATGTATCTTTGGCATTTCTTTGCTGCTATTTCTTGTTGTTTATCGACTGACAGATGAACTAACACTGAGCAATATATCAGGAGTCTCATGAGTTATTTTTGTAAAGTTTTGCAGCTTTCTTTTTAATTTTCAGGTTTAAGTTGTATACATTTTTAGAGTGTGTAGCTAAAACTGGAGGGGTCTTTAGCCAATGCACAAAGGGAGGAACCCCTATATGGCCACAGTTTTTATGTACATACCACAGATGCACAATAACAGTATTGGTAGTAACGCTGTCTCACTACCCTGAGGCACTTTTTAACAACAAAGAAAAGTCTGGCATTCAGGGCATTTTTACTTGCTCTCAGTGCAGCTCTCCGCAGCAGTAACCTCAGGCAGTGGAAGGCAGCCATGATTTAAAGCCTCTAATTAAGTTGCTAACTGTGAATCTATCGCAATTCACATTTTCTCTGCGCCTGGAGGAGAAGTACGATAGATTTTAAGACAAGAGAAGAAGAGATATTGAGGGAATAAAAGCAGAAGGGAAACAGGGGTCATGGCATGGAGAGGAGGTAAAAAAAAAAAATGGGCTGAAATATGGACTTCATCCAAACACAGAGTACAAATAAATTGGAGGAATGCTTCCTAACATAATACTGGACGAGCATGAGAGGGCACTTCCTGGTCTGACATGCTAATTTATGGAGATGGAGTGCCTTTTCTGTTTTTCCAGGTTACTGCTTGGCACCACAGAATTAAAATCCCTGTTGTTGTTGTTGTCGCTGCAGAATGGACTGGAGGGTATAAAACTAGAAGGCTAAGATTTGTCATTTCACAGCTGGCCAAGAAAATGGCCACGGGCGCGAGAGGTTGAATAATAAGAAGATTGGACGGCCCCAAAAGGACAAACAAGATAGACACCAAGAGGACTGGAATATGTCCTCCAATGCAAACCCTCATCATTCACAGCGGCATCAATCTGTAACGACCCAGTTTTTTCGAGGTCGAGACTTTGGATCCATATTTGTTGCATGGACCCCTGAGCCCTTTTGTGTTTCTTGGCTGAATCGCAGGGTAATGTGTGATGTCAGATTATATTGATGGACATTCCCACATAAATTGCTGAAATTCTCTTTAAACTGCATTCAATTTTTTTTTCTCAATTCAGTAGGCTTTATTGGCATGGCATTTGGCATGTGTTGCCAAAGCACAATTACAAAAAAAAAACAATGAATGAATTCATGAGCAGTCTCGCTGTGACAGAGATGTATAAGAAATGTCAACTCCTCCGTTATGTGTCCTGATTGTAGCCTAGAGGCCCCAGAGAGTTTTGGTTTCTTTACAGCAACTTGGTCAACTATCTTGCATCTGCAGTTTGATCCCACTTAAGCTCTTAGCTAGTGTTTGCTAGTTTATAAAACTTGTTTTATCATGGAGATTTGACAACTGTTGAGATTAAAAGTTCATTTTTGACCTCGGGAACAATAGTTGAACGAACAAGGTCCATTTATGAGCCTTGTATAGCCTTGTTTTTGTCCAGTTGTCATGGCATTACTGAAGTCCTTAAAAAACTCACAGAAAATTCAATTTTCCCGAGCTTTTCGAGCATTTTCAGATTGAAAGATTTCACCCAAATGTCCTCTTAAATAAAACACAGTGTGTGTGATAACCTCAAATATTTAAAAGAAAGGTCATTCTAAACCAAAAACATCATTAATTTAATTGTGGCTGTCCTGATTTCACGTCCTTGTGATAACAGTTATGAAACCGGATGAAACGTGGGCTAAGCAGATTGATTAAAATCTATGGGCATGGACTCCTGTTAGCCAAACAAACTGCATCGTATCAGAGGTGGATGATCTCTCTGCCTGATCTCTTGATTTATATTGAAAGTTCAATATCAGCGTTGATCTAAGCTTTGCATAATCTGTAAAAAAAGTCCTCTAGTTTTAGGTCACCGTAACATTTACTGAGTGTTTTTCACTGTGCTGCATTACGTTGCTGCTGCACGGTGACAAAGAGAGACGCCGCTCTGCCTCTTGTTAGTGAATTAAATTCAACAAACTGAGACTTTTTATTCAGACAGAATTTGATATGAATCTTCATACCCCTGACTGTGAAAATTAAGCAAACTAAGATCACAAAACACAGTCGGCAGGAGAAATCCATTACCATGTTAGTGGATATCATTGCTTTATCATTGCTAGATAATGTCTACAAATTGAGTATAAAAGCCAAATAAGGCATCTGTAAGGATATATTATATCCTCAAACCTTGTGCAGTATTTTTACAATATTGCAGTACAGTCGGTAGTGCAAGGAGAGGTCATAAACCAAACCGTGTTTTTATAGCTTTGAGCTTGTAATAACTCTCATTACATCCCATGTGAGAAAAGGGATGTGGAGCGTGCTAGTTGGTAACGGTGCTCTGGAAACTGGGCCACCAGGACATCTGCATCAGTAGTCAAACACAACAGTGGACGCCCATCAGATGGACTAATATAGTCGTACAGTGCTGTGTGCCAGTGGATGGATGCCATTCATCCAATCCCAGCACAGGAAGTGACTGGAACAACAGAGAGTTTAGAAAACAGGCGTGGATGCCCTAGTAGTAGATAACGAAAAGGGTTCATTTCACCCAAAACAGAGCAGAGGCAGCTAACTGACCCAGTGGTTTTACTGGGTTCACCAGCATTCTTGTTTTTCAGTCACAGTTCATTCACTGTGAGCTGTTATTGCAAACAGTAAGGAGCATTTTTATTTCAAATTCACCCTCCTGTCTCAAACACCAGTGATGTTTGTTGGTTAGAACAGGCGTTGTTGCTGAACGATTTTGAAAAAAATATCTAATTGCGATTATTTTGACCGATATTGCAATTGCGATATGATTTGCGATATTAGAAGGAATTGTAATTTTTGCATAATTGTCATTTTTATGGAAGCCCTGAGAGGCAGAAGTAAGATCTTTTCTTTTCTGTTTTTTACAGCTGAAAACAGGTGATTTTTTCACAGTTTTTTCTTTTTTTTTTTTTTAGAAATGTCCAAAAAAAAAAAAAAATA